>JAUZNK010005626.1:0-25977 GCA_035046665.1 Euphysa ruthae
ATTTACTGCATATAGAGACGTTCCTGCATTCGTTAAACATTAAAACCGTGGATTTATTCTTGAATTCTTGTAGAAATAGCTAATTAGCGATCGTACTTTAACATATTTGTCTTAGTATCATAAAAGAATCAATTAATTTTAAAAAAAGTCTAAAACTGCCAAGTGTTTGCCTGAAATGTGAAAAATCCAGCCTATTTTGGATTCAGACTAATTTATTGCATTTATGCATAGTCAGGCCTTTACATCAAAATACGATAACTGACTCCTAAATATCGAAAACCTTTAGTGGCTTGCCGCTTCAAACACCTATGAACCTATGAACTCATCAAAAAAAATTAAGGCTGTTTTCAAGCCGCCGAACTTTACATTGGGTGAAAACATGGACAAAAAAAGTTTCTATATAACTTCTCTTATACAAAATGTGGATTAGCAATAATTAATAGGGAGCAAAACTACGTATATCTAAAAAAAACTTCATGAAGTAACAAAAATTCACCTTCTTCCAATAAGCCCTTGATTGCTTCTTCTTTTTCAGATAGAGATTGGTTCAAAGAAGTTTGAAGGTCTTTCTCACTAAAGCAAAAAAGTTAATTATTCTATGAAAAACACATCATTAAAGTATACCTTGTTTGATGTTGGGGAAGATTATTTCAGAAATATCATTTCAGAGAAATGAAAGTAAATTTGTAATTTTGTAAGGAAAAAAAGTAATAAAATGTTCAAACAAAACAATCAAAACGTCTTGGAATATATAAAATCAAAATCAAAAAAAGTACCCAGGGTGTTAGCCAGCGTGATGGCACTGCGTATAAAGTCGTATTCCCAATTGAGTCAAAGTTCCCAATTTGAAGTGAAAAAAAAATTTTTCAAATAAAATACTAATTATTTTTTGGTTTTACTCAGCTTTAACATAGTCATTTTTATTTTTATATAATATCGAACTTGCACATTATGGTGCCAGAAAGCAAAGTCTCAACAACATTCTCTCTACTTGATAATCATATATAAAGTTAAAAAAAAAAGTAAATCTATAAAAAAAAATATATATTTTGAAAATAAAAAGATTTAATTCAATACAAGTGATTTTTAAACATTTGATTCACAGAAATAATGTCACTTAAAATGTAATTGCTAAGTGGGATGTTATTATTAGCAATTTAAAATGTAATGATAACAAATGTGAGATTTTTAAAAATAAAAACGACGTAATTAAAAAAATGAATAAACTATTATCTTAAAATAATCTTTTTTAGAACTATATGTCTGAGAGATCAACTTAAACTTCCACGCCATATGATGTTTTTCTTTTATTTTAGTTGATCTTTTAAGTAGGTTTTAAACACCTGGACTGTAAGTACATAAAAAATATATATTAGCTATCGTCTGCAGGTTTATTTAAATATTATTTTTGTTTCATTGTTCTTCTTTCCATCGCCTATGGTTTTATTTAAAATTACTACTCATTTCTTAGAACTATGATTTGTTTACACAATTCAGAAGAAGTGGACAAACCACCTCACTAAGATGAAAATCATAGTGTTATAAAATCAATGAAACAAAAAAGTTAAAAAATATTACTTTGTTGTGGGTTTTAAATAAGCTAAAATATGCATGCCAACACAAAAGTGATGGAAAAAAAGCAGGTCCTTGTAAAAAAATTCAACCCTTTTTGAATGTTTTTACTTTAAGAATTCCCAATCCCAGTCATGACAAAAATGCTGTAAAAATAAACCCTGGCTGACACCCTGGTACCTACTCCTTGTTTCTTTGTTTACTGCACTGCATTATTATATTTTTTTGAAAACTAATTCAATTTTTTTTTCAAAAGATTTTAAATGGCTAATACACAAACAAAAAGGGTGCTATATAGAAAATTAAAGTTCTCCTTATTTATGTGGATAAAGAAAAGGTTGTAATACCCAAGATGATCGAACAGTGGAAAAAATTCTTTAAACAAGAAATGGTATGCATGATGTGTTCTCATAGACCTTTCAAAAATATTTGACACTCTTAATCACGATTTACTGCTTTCTATGGTACAAATAGATCTGCCTTGAAATTAATTAGGAGTTATTTGAAAAATAACTATAAAACATGGCAGCATATAAAAATAAACAATGAATAAAGTTCCTGGATTGAATTGATCTTTTGTGTCCCGCAAGGATCAATATTTAATATTTATTCAAATTTTTTTTTATTATTGAGAAGTCTGAATTTTGTAATTTTGCTGATAACACCACATTGTATGCATGCGACCAAGATTTAGAATTTGTTATTCAGCGTTTAGAACATCAGTTTATTGGCCATAGAATGGTTTAATGATAACTTTATGTAGTTGAATAAGGACAAACACCACTTTTTATAATTTGGGTATAAATTGTGAAATCATTTTATTACATTAGAGGAGTCAAAAATTTGAGAAGTTCAAAGTGAAACAATGCTAGGAATAATTATAGATAGAAATTTATATTTTAACAAACATCTTTCAAATATATATATGAAAGTAGGGAGAAAGTTGAGTGCATTAGGAAGAATTCGCAAATATATCCCATTTAACAGGAGAAGGGAGGAGAATTATTTTTAAAGCTTTCATTGTATCCCAGCTCAGACATTGCCCACTTGTTTGGACTTTTAATGGTAGAAGATTTAACATTTAAGAGCTTTAAGAATGCTTATAAATAAGATTATTTTCATACAATATTTAGATTATAAAAATGACTGAATTATTTATCTATAAAGAAGATTCTGGAAGAAAAAACAGAAAAAAGCGTCTTATTTTTTTTTCAATAAATAAATGAAAAAAATATTGAAATGTAAAAGTACTAAAAATGTAAGTTTTTGACCAAAAATTCAAAAATTTGGAAAAGTTTAACCACTTATAGGGCATAGATTTCTTAGCTCAATAATAATTACAAAAAATGAATAAAATTAAAATCATCAGAAATATTTTCTAGCATGATTTAATTTTTCTACAGAAAAAAGTTATATTTGGACCATATTTTTTGATCACTGAAAAAGAAATATTATCACTTAGTTTCTTTTAAAATCATTTCAGACTGAATTTGAGTCTTTTTTTGACAAGTAGACATAAAGATCTCATGTACATAGCTAACTCGCACATAAATTATGACTTTAAAATTGCAATAATACAACATTTTATTGTGTGAATAATCAGCTACCTGTTTTTTCCCTGTAAATTCTTAAAGGCTTTATAAATTTTTTGTGCAGGTAAACCGGGAATAAGGGACAGGAAATAAAGGAAAATGTAATTTATGAAATTTTATTGGTGCGCTTTTAGAGTGCATAATGCATATGCATAAAAGTATAAAAAAAAAACGTTTTAAAAATGTTTTTAAAATTAAAGCAAAGCACCTAGTAAATTTTTTTTTCTGTTTTTCTTTTCAGTTTTTGTGGCAAAATAATCATTACGAAGCTAAATTTATATTTTTAAAAAAGTTCAAAATTACCTTTGTTTGATTTTTAATTCCATGGAAGTCAATTTTTCTTTCAGAATATCTCGTTCCTAAAAACAAAAAAAACCTAATCCATCTATTTTCAGTATGCGAAGTAACCAATGGCAAAATATATGACTAGAATTTGGTATCATTGTATTGACTTCTAAAAAATTCGCCTTCAACTTCAAAACGTATCTAACAAACTTTGTGAGAATTCTGATAACAATTTATTTCTAAGCACAGGTTTCAACTCCGACAAGACTACCTACAGGATCACGACCAGATATTTGAAAATTTTTGAGAAGCTGTTTACCTATGCAACTGCAGATGTTCAAGTTACGAAAATGAAAAACTGCAAATGCATTTTTACCCCACAGTGCAGCTTTACATAAATCAGGAATCATTAGCATTATTCAAAATTGTACAAGTAATTAAGAGCCTGTGGCTCTGGATGAATCATTAAGGTCAAGTAGGCGCATAATTTTGTGAAAGAAAAACAATCAGCAGCTCTTAAAAGTAATTGTAACCTTGTCAAAAGCAAATTTGAAACAGCAGTGCTAAAAAATGACTTTATTGAGAACTATTGGACTTTTTATCAAGGCAGAATCCAATCTGCCCATTGGGTTAAAGCCCAAAAAATTGTCTTTACGTCTGTTCTGTGGCAAAAAGGTATGTGTTATCTGATTATACTTCTCACTCCAAAGAGAGACTTCTTGTCTTTGTTAGAAGAATCCTGCAAAGATTCTTATTAGTTGGTAAAAAAAACACTTCACTATCTGGTCAGACGGTCCATATAGCCAATTTTTTAATGGTACATTGCCACAGCCTTTATATGGTTACAAGCTGAAAATACATTACAAATCGACAGGAACTTTTTTGCAGCCAGTCATGGCAAAAGAGCTGTCGACGAGATTGTAGGCACGATCAAACGTTTGGCTAGAAGACAAGTTGTCACAAGAATCACTAACTCTCTTCCTTTTATCCAGTCAATAATAAAACTAAAATCACAGTTTTCCATATGCAGTCAGCTGAAACTAAGCTACAAAGCACAAAATTTAAAAAAATGCTTCACCGCTTTTGGGAATCTTCAAAGCACATTTTTTCAAAAATAATGAAAATACTGCTGAGCTTTGGGAGTAGAACGTCCGAACTCCTGCCGATATTCCTACAGAAATATATTTCGAATATGGAATTAAAGAACGGGATGTTGGTAATTGCTCCATACCAATTTTCCACAAGCTCCTTAACAACGTAACGGGAATCAAGTCCAAATCTAAACATTTGGTGGAACGAAAAAAGTTACACAACTCCATACAAAATCTTTTTGTGCAGATACATAAATTTTACCGTCTACAGCTTATGAAAAAGTGGAATTTTAGATGACAAAAAAATAGAATAACATGGTAATGGAAATTTAAAACTAAATTTGGCAAGCTTTCGGACCCTGGTAACAAAAAATTTTATATGGCATGTGGCCATATAGGTTAAAAGATATCTATGGATATTTAAATTTATGCAAAATCTGGAGATGTTCAAGCTCAGGACTAAAACACAAGAATGTTATTTTCAAATTTTCACTCATTTTACCTTATCATATATTAGTGCCAAATTTAAAAAAAATAAAGCTAATCTTTACTCGCTTAGTATTTCTTGCTTATTTATATACTCACTTAGAAAATTTCAAATAGAGATATTAGAAATTAGAAATTTAAAATTAGAAATCATTAGAAATTATTCATTAGAAAATTTTATAGGAAAAAAAGTTCATTTGGAAATAAAGCTCAAGCAAAATTGTAGCTATTACTTTTTATTTATATTAAAAATTTATTTTTTATTATTTTCATATTAAGTGATAGGGAAACTAGACAAGGATAAATTAACAAGGCCTTGATAATAAATTATCCCTATAATATAAAAACAACTGTGGTTTAAAAAGTTAACATAAAAATTCGAAAAACTCTTGAACTTTGAAAAATTTGAAGGCAAGGATGGGTCTACACTGGGTCTTAATTTAGTAAGAATACAGTGATTACAGTATCCAATAAATAATAGCTAAGCAAGAAGCACTAGGATAACAACATAAATTAAACAAAGCATTTTTCTTAAACTTGTCCACTTATGTTTTATTTTCCTCAGAAATCTGAATACCAATCCAATTTACACATTTCCCTCAAACTTAAAAGATATATTATATAACAAGCCTTAAAGAGGGGAAGAAGATTAAAAATAATTTGTAAAATTTGTAAAAAATTTGTAAAATCCACATCATCATAACCGTGACTCTTTTTGAGCACTATGCATAAGGTAAGGCATATACTTTGAAAACTATAGCCTCACCTTAACAACAGAATTTAGTTTCTTGTCGGTCTCGCAAATTCTTTTTGTAAATTCTTGTCTCAACAGCTCTACTTCCCCATCATCCTCTTTGTTTATAGATTCATATTGCTCCAATTGTCTAAAATTAAAATTAAAACTTTTGTGTTACATGTCCACGCATACGCACACACACACACACCTAAGTTTTTGTCAATGTTGTTTTTGCTTTCTTTAGTCATCTTACAACCTCCAACATGGCTCTTTCCAACAAAGGTCAGTGATAGTCACAGCATAGACAGATACTGAATTATAGCCTTTTATGTGTAAGTGACTACAAAAACTGAAATAATTCTCAACCTGGGAAAACCACAGTAAAAAAATAAACGATCAGCACTGCAAGGAACAAACACAAAAACCAAGATATTGTCTTTACTGAGAATATTCGAGAAAAACATTTTTTTCAAAAACTTAGGTCTGCGAACAAAGACACTAAAATCAATAACATATTCTTCTGACGAAAGGCTCAAACAGGTTATCAAGAGAACTTGTTATAGTTTGATAACACTGAAAATACGCAAATCAAAATGCAAAGGACTGCTCTTTTTTTAAATTAGAATATAAAACACAGAACATGAAATATTGTAATAATCTTATATAGCACAAACAAATATCAATCTCATAATTATTTTATACTCTAACATTATCAGAGTGGCTTGGTTTGGTACAATTCATCTTGAAAATAAATAATGTTATAATGGTTACGAATGTTCAAAAATTTGGTTAGTTTTCTTCAGTGCATCGCCCCAAACTATATTAGCTGAGTTTATATAACAATGTGAGAAAGAAAAGTAAACTTATTTCAAATTCATAAGATAATGTCTAGATTTTAATAGGTTTTAGTATTATTCTAATCCTCTTAGAAATCAATGAAACCCTAAAAATTATTTTAAAGATCTTCTTCAAGGAGCATGCCCAGAAATTTGTTGACTCTTTTTTTCTATCAAACTTTTTTATTGTCCATAAGAAGAGCAAGAATCATTTGAGGTAATTAATGTTTTTATGTTTTGGATGGAACAATTCATTTAGCTTTTGCTATGCTATGTCACAATTTGATTATGTAAGTTGAGAAAATATTCTCTGAAACAAACAAGTGACCAAAATATTCTCTGAAACAAACAAGTGACCATTCTCTTAAAAAAACATGTGACCGTATATATGGGTCAAATAATGTCCACTGAGGTCCTTTAATTTAACAATAAATTTAAAACAAAACAATGAACAGTTTCCAAAAAAAATTTGAAAACGTCATATTTAGGCTAAAAACAACCATATTTGGGTCCAGTACCAAAAATCAGAGTTTTTGACAGTGGGCACTTTGGTAAAGAGACTCTACGGTCCTCTAACTTCAAGCAAATTAAAAAAAAAAGATTCAACGGTTTTCGAGCAAATTTCAAAACGTCATTGATATTTTTAGGTTTTACCAATAAATTTACCAGTACCAAGAAAAAAAATTTTCAAATGTTGCTTAAATAACCATATTTGGGCATATCTAGGTCCTTTTTCTTTCCTCAAAAATCTAAAACTCAAGAACTGCAAAAAAAAACAGTTACTGACAAAAAAAGCGCTACAGACAAGCGAACATTATTTGAGTGAATTATGAGGGCCCTCTTAATTTTGACTGTTGAATTAAACCATAATAATATTTTAAACTATTGTGAATTAATTTGAAAATGTCATTTGAATTTCTTTAGGAGATTAAAAAATTTGAGTCACCAGAAAAACAGACTAAAAGTTTGTAAATTATTCACGCATTTGAAAGGACTCTAAAATTTGAAAATTGTCAAAATTTTTTCAAAACAGGTTTTCAGTAAAAAAATAATTATCAGGTATACCTGATAAAATTTCTTTCACCAAAACTTAATCAGAAACAAATCTGGACTCTAGAAGCCTATTTAGCAATAAAAATCGCAATTCTAAATTTCTCAAGAAAACAAGGTACTTTTATATATTTATTAAACACTGTTAGTGTTTAATAACGTTTTTAAGAACTTAATTTCAAGAAAAGTCTAAAAATTTGAGGAAAAATATGACTCTTTTTGGCCTAGGCCCTGATTTTGCAAATTTCTGAAAAAGTTTTCTCAGAAACAAATATCAGAAAAACCAATATTAGCTGAATTTTTTTAAGAAAATTAAAATATTTTAATTCTTCATAATAAATGAGTATACTTGGAACCAGTATTTATTTATTTGTGAAATAAATTACAATTATGGATCAAAAATGCCTTCAAAAGCTCTCAAACTTTACACCAAATTCTAAAAAAATCATAAAGAAATTTCCAGGCCGCTTCAAAAAACGCCATTCTCAGTCAAAAATTGGTGTGCTATTTAATGTTTGTAATTAGTCGTTTTTAGCCTAAAATAAACATATTTGGACATATTTGGGACCAGTACCGAAAAAAGCAAGGTTTTTACAAATACCAAAAATTACCTATTTTTTTTAGTTAATATTATAACTCCCAGTAAATTTCAAAACAAAAAAACTAATAACTTCTAACTGAGAAATAGTACTTTGGTGAGACAGATAGAAAAACAGGCAAAAGGACAGACATGGGTGAATAAATTGAACTCAGTCGGCTATGCAGGGAAAAGCGATTCTCTAAGTATTCCAGGTTCTATAAAACCCTGAAACAAATATCACAATAAAATTATACAATAATAATAAAAAAGAGATATCACATGTTGATTAAACCTCGTTGGAATAAACATTCCCTAAATCTAAATAAACAAATTTTCTTTTATAAACGAGCCTCTTTTATGAAATGACGTAATTTCAAAAAAAATAAAAATATTTTTTGATCAATCTATTTCTTAATTTTTTTTTCTAACTTTTCTCATCAGCATCACTCGAACTCAGATCGAAGTTTTACAGTCTATTTGATAAACCTTCCACTGTATCGAGGATACCTCTTGAATAAATTCCCCACAAAATATTTCATTTTTCAATGAAAGCTTTGGGTGTTTATCTGAGTAAATATGGTACATTTGAAATATAATTACTTTACTCACAATTAACTTACCGTTTATAAATAGAGTTACTCTCGAGTAAGCTTGCATTTTCCCGACTTATCTCTACCAGTCGATTTTCACGTGCTTCAATGATGTTCTTTAACTCAATAAGTTTATTTTCATAATCTTTATTAACAGTCTTCAAATTCTCCAATTCCTAAATATTGTTGCAGATGTTTTCAGTGACATTTTCAATCTGTCTATCCCTAAATGTATACTCCTTCGGCCCTACGCATATTAGTTTTTTTTTTCAGATAGGGCTCATATCAAAAAAATCAGAATTTCTTTACAAAATTCAATGATTAATAATCCAATTTGTATAATACATCTATAAACTAAAATATTTTATGTGAAACATACTAAAAACTGCCTAACATCTTAAAGAAAACTGGAATTAGCAAATTTACAAAAACGACCACAAAACAATAATAAGTGGACCAAAATTATTAAAATTTCAGACCAAGTATTGAGGTAATATAAACTATTTTGATTTGGAGCAAGAAATTGATGATGTCAATATTAAACGTTATAATATCCAGGAAATAAATTACCAGGAAATGACAAACAGGATTACATCAAAAATTACCTTGAACATCTGACCTTTAAATTCATGAAATTTTACACCAGAAAAACAAAGGGGAAAGACAAAGGGCAAAAATAATAGGTAAAGAAATACTGAAAAAAAAACCAAAAAGATAATTCTAAATTCAAAACAATACTGAACATTTTTTTACATAAATATTGGTTACTATCGTTTCTGCATCTAATGAGGTTTTCAGTGTGTTTCTGAATCATATGGCTTTCAAAAATGTACTTATTATCAAGCGTGCCAGAAATTTTTTTCAAAAAAGTAAGAAAAAATAAGTTTAGAGAATCCAGTTAAAGTATACACTATATAAAAACAAATGTTGTGTGAACATGAATATATCATGAGATGAGAAAATTGAAAAGTTCTTGAATCAAAAACACAAAAGTGACACAATAAAATAGTAATGTAATCGAACCGAAAATCTTTGAAATAATGCAAGACTTTAAAAGACGTTAAAATGAATTGCAATTGAGCTACACGAATTCTTAGAAATTAATAATAGTAAGTAAGGACATAATAGTCTTGGAAACATCATTGTAGGTTTGATAGCATTGTAGTATGGCTATGTTATATCATAACTTCAACATGAAATTGATAATAAAAAGCTAGATACAATAGCTTTTTTCAGGTTGGCAATTGACTTATTGGCCTTGACCTGCTAGAAAACGATGAGAACTGTAATGAGAACTGTATAAAAATTTTATTTCCAAAAATAAAAGATTATGTTGAAAAAGTTTTTATGAAAAATTTTAGATTTTGTCGTGAATTTATTATGACTTCGTATAAAATGACAAAATATTTTTAATGCAGCAGCGGAGCAATTAATTTACAACCTTCATAAAAATGTTACAATTTGCAACCATTCAGTTATAATCCTTTTTTTCTATACCAGACTGTCATTAAAAATATAAAATAGCACTGTAATTAGCTAGCGAAGAATATTGTCATGACACCAATATTAACATGTGATATTAACTGTTTAAAAAAGATCGATGCTCAACTAAACAAGTTTAAAAATCGGGACAAAAGAGCATTTATTATCATAAAATATAATTCGAGAAATATATAGGAATATATATAGAAATATATAGAAATGTCTAGGCAATATTGGAGTTAGGTACCACCCTTTGCTAGACTTTAGTAACTATACATTTTTGGAATCCTAAAGACATCTAGTTCATAGAATGGAATAGTCTTTAGACTCTAGTGGTGACAACAAGTCGTTTGTTTGGAGAGTCCTGGTAGCTCCTTATAGTAAAAATGGGGAAAATCAGTATCCAAAGGTAGATTAAAACTTGTGAAACAGGCCATAATAGCCCCCAAAATGTTATACAATGGAGGTAAACTTGTATAAGATAAGTCTGAATTTATTATCAGTTGAATATGTGGTTTTTGTGTAATTTATAGCCCAGATATTGGCACTTTACAGACCAGAATCAGATAAAAAACATAAAAACTTATACTCTTTTCAAATAAAAACTAAGTAATTTCTTTTTTCAACAACAAAACTACATCAAAAGAAATATTCCTGAACATATTTTAAACGATGAATAAAAAGCAATATGACAGGTTTAAACTTTGATATAAATTACATTAGGCAAAAATATAGACAATTTTTGAATTTTTAAAAATATTTTTGATATGTAAACTCTCAGAGATTGGCAAGTATGCAGTAACAAAGAAATTTCTATAATTTTTATTTGAATATTGCTGGGTGGTTGTTTGTAATTTATATTTGTCACTAGAAATGCTTATTTTTTACTTGTTCAAGGGAATTGTTATTCAGTATATCTTTTATGAAATGGATTAATCGCGTCTTTACTTGAAATTAGACCAACACCATAATTAAAATTAATTTGATAATTAAATTGATAATATTTATCAATTCATTATTATAGTAATTATTGAAACTATTGCAATGTAATTATAAATGTAACAGTCTTTGTATATTTTATTATTTATAGATGAATATAAAAATGAAAATGGAAAAACTAAATTGCGTTGTATCCTGAACAAAATTCCTATCAGAATATCAAGGAGTTATCAGATGCAATTTTTTATAAGATATACCAATCAAAAATCAAGCATAAAGAAATTGGTGGTTTGCAATTACATGATGAAAAAATTCAGCGAATGCCAGCAAATATCAACTTTGAACTCCATGGTGTGCACATCGAACCATGTTATTAAAAGGTAATTATGCTTATCTATTCACTTGGCTCTTTGTTTAGATATTTAGTTTGTTATAAAAAGTGTTCTGTATGCTCATATCGAATATTAAAGATGAATCCTAAAGTATATCTAGGGCAGGGTGAGATCTAGGGGAAAAATGGGTCTAATCAAGTTATTTCCCTTGAGTATGGGTATCAGTAGATTATGAGAGATAAAATCTATGGTGACTTGTTAACTGATAAACTTTCTTTGTAAATATTATGAAACCAGATTATAGATCTCAAAATTCTACCATTTTGAATAAAGATGACGGGAAAACTAAAAAAACTAAAAAAATCAATAAAAGTCAGCCATTTTGGATTTTCTTCCTTGGATTCAAGATGGTGGGTGAAATCAAAGGGGGAGTTAAAACCTCGAGTCTATTGATCATAAAACCTGCTCCATTTAGAGAAATTTTCATTTTTAATCTAATTTTAGAGAAAAGTTCTATATTTGCAGATGGGTAAAATGGGTCGATTGTTCTAATTTATGCATTTTGTTTGTTACATAAGCACCAACACTAGTTCTTAAGGCTAAAATTTCTTTCTTTGTAATAAAATAACAGTGGAGATGGCATCAAATATAGCCTATACCATAGAGAATCAATGAAAATTTCTTGAAACTGATCTTACAATTAAGATGAAAATGATAATCTTAAAATGAAAAATGCTCCACAATTCTTACCATGCATTGGGTCAATTATCTTAAGTTAAGTTTTCTTACGTTATTGCTATTTGATTGTCATTCTGGTTAAAATTTAGAAAAAGTATATAAATTTTTCAGTTGGCTTCAACCAATTTTCCACAGTTTTTGTACATATTTTTATTATAACCCCATTTTACCCCACTGGTGCCATATGCCATAACAAAATTTAATGCAGTAAAATTTATAAAAGAGGCTGCTAAATGTAAAAATGAAAGGCGCTACAAAGAATTTGTTCACCTCGATCTTATTGCCAAAGAATTTAAAGTCCATAGAACATGTTACAAAAGTTTACATTTAGTTCTTCTTCGCCTGCTGCGTCATCGTCAGTTTCTCAAAATCTTGAAATAAATGACAACAATAGTACATATGATAAGGGAAACTTTGACAAGGTTAGAGATCATATTACAAATTTCATAATTATTCAAGGTAAAGTTTCTTCAATAAAAACATTACACAAACTTTATAATTTAGGTGTTGGTGATATTAGGTACATAAGAAAATTAAAAAAACGTAATTTGGTGATAAAATCTAATATGCCTAATTCACCTGAATTTATTGTTAGCTCAGAATATTTTCAAAATAAAACACATAGTACTTGACGAAACTATAAAATCTGTAGCTCGAATGCTAACAGAAGATGGAACTGAAAAATTTAGAGATGTAAAGTTAACAAGCTGGTCTCCATTTACAAAGGAATAAAAAAGTTCAAAGTTTTAACCTCCTCACTCTCTCACTTTATTTCTAAAAACGCTTTTGTTAACTGGTAGTTGTTTGGCAGAAAGAAGTACAAAGATCATGCGTATGTTTAATTAAATTGGTTAAGATTCAATTGTATTTTATTACAAAAAAAAGTTGTTAAAATGTTCCAAATCAAATATGCGCTTTTGTCATTAGGACTCCATGCCTTAACAAGTTCAAGAAAGGTTGTTGAATTAGTACATAAGTTTGGACATTGAATGAGTTACAATTTAACTTGTGAAATAGAAACTTCACAAGCTGAACACTGTTTAGAATTATCTAAAAAAGGAGTTATGTTACATTTACCACCCAAACCAATAAGTAATAACACAGCCTTTGGGTTGATAACTTTGATGTGTTAGTAGACAAATAAGCAGGTGGTGGTTCCATAAATACCACACACATAGTTGTTTTCCAAAAAAGGTCAAATGATCAAAGCACTGCCAATGTTACAACAAAAACTATCATATTTAGAAGAACTCATAGTTTGTTTTATGAGGATATAAGTATTGACATCAAGTTAAAAAGCAGAACCAAGCTGATGAATTGGTGGATAATAATAATTTGCAAGTTGATGACAAGAAAGTTTGTTTAATTGTCTACATGTTATATGGGTTTACCTGAGAAAGTATAACAGCTTCAACCAGACTGTTCGATTATTTTCATGCTGGAAGCTTTTAGTCAGGTCCGCTGAATTAACAACACTGCATTATAAAAGTGTTGAAACATATTTACCACCCATCAATGCTAAAGTAACTGATTATGGTACCATTCAAATATACATACAATATCTTCAAAGTTTATCAGAAAGTGTAAATATGGCCTATGTAAACATATAACCTGATGTTATATGTTTACATATGGGGCAGCTATGAATGCTTTTTTAGTTAAATGGAATCAGTCTGAAGTTTATTGTAATGTCAATATACACCTTGGATGTTTTTACTTCTTCAAAGAAAACTTCCAGGTGAGGAGAATTAATATTTGCAATACAGTATATGAGTGAGAAAACAACTTCTGTGTTAAGAATACAAGCAAATTAATTGGACTAATATGCATTAGCGATCAACTGTGAGATAGTTCCATTGGTAAAACTGCACAATTTTGGGTGATGTACACAGATTTAATGCGATATCAAGTAATGGCAAACACTGCAATGGAAGAAAAAGATATAGATACACTAATATATTGTTGGTAAATCTTTATCCTAATGTATTTTGCAATGAACAAAACTCACTATTCTCTGTATTTAGTTTTTTGGAATGCTTATATAAAAAAATAAAGATATCTAAATTTATCTCATTGAAGATTTATTCTAATATTGAATAATATTTGTTTTCACTAAAATCTCAGGTTATTTACAGGTTTCTATATTCATTTCTACATTAGTTTTCTGAAGTTCTTCTTTATTCTAATTAAATACTTCTTTATTAGCTACGGTAAATACTATGTGGAAACACTATTGCATTTTGATGAGTTATACCACGGAATGAAAGTTGAAAATAAATATGGGTTATCGACCCAAGGGCAAAAAAATTATCGTGTAAAGACAGCTACAGATCAGAAAAGTGAACAGACAATTAACAAGAATGCAAAAAAAGCAGGTAAAATAGGCACTCTTAATTTATTATAATTTCAAATTTCAAGGATTAAACGTATAAAATACACTAAGATGTTTTAGCTAATAAATGCACTGGTTGAAGTTTAATTAACATTCTTCTTTTTAAATTGTGCCTAATTCTGTTATTAAGATGAATTCCCTTTTTTGGATGTTGTGTAACATTAGCAGTACATCTTTTGGTAAATTATTTGATGATGTTTGTTTCCTTCTTTTGGTGGCGTCAAAGGATTCGCTGGAGACCAAATAATGTTTTAAAATGGTGCCTCGTTCGACCACAACAAGCTAGAAATTTAAGTGATTTACCTGATCTTGACGGGTTAGTAACTAGAACTGAAGTGTACAAACCTTCAAGACAATCATTAATAAGTCTGAAAAGGTAAAATTAATGAATATTCTTGAAAATGAATATTTAAATTCGTTTAGTATGACACTAGTGAGAGATAAATTGTTGAATCTTCACTCTGGAGTTGAATTTAATAGTAACACTGAAAAAGTTCTCAATATTCGTAAAAAAGGAAAGAACTCTACAATAAATTTCTGCATGAAAAAATACGTTCAAATCAAAAATTATTTCATGACCCGTTGCCTCGCAATAAAGTAGCAAAAATGCTGCAAAAACATTGCCAATTGGAAAAAACAAACAAACAGTGATGAGTGATGAGAGCTATGGAATCAAACCAGAATATTTTAGGAAAGATTTTATCGATCTCCACTAAAGCAGCAAAACCAAACAATTTCAAAAAAGCACTCAAGTATTCACTATATCCAGTACCACCAAGTTTAGTTCATCCCGATGATTCCAAACATTCTACACAGAAAAGCAAACTTCTGCAAGTATTAGGTATTAAAGAAAGCAACTGTATTTTACCGCAACGAGAAGAATTTGCATTGGAAATTGATTGCACAGTTTTGAATGATTATACAGTTCTTCCTAACAACTTTGAAGGACTCATTAAGGAATTTTTGAATTCCATTCCTAAAAAATATAACAGTATACATGTGGCTAATTGCTATGGAGATGTCAGTATCAAAACTGCTGAAAGAGAAAAACAAGAAAATTCTTCTAAGGTATGTTAATTCTGTAAAAAGCAAAGTTCCATACAATATTACAAACTTTTTTATCAAATAATGAAAACAAAACACAGCTTATTAAGCTTACCTTTAGAAGAAATCACAGAAAACAAAGAAAACAAGAGCAAAATTATGCCTTTACTGAAAACAAACTCACTCTATCTATCTACTGATCAAGACTGTAAAAAAATTGCTATTTCAGATTGTTCAGATTGTGAAATGTTAATAAGTGATCAATAAGAAGGTGATACTAAAGTTGTAATTTACACTTTACAAGTGAAAACAATGAAACAAAAGCAGTCATACACTCACCGTCTGGTGATTCCGACATTTTAATTATTGCGCTAGGTATTCTGAGTCAAAAAGAAAGAGTGTATATTGATAATGGCATCGGAAACAATAGAAAATAGCTATTGTTGATAAAAATTGCTATGGGAGACAATCATCATAAAGCACTGATAGGATTTCAATCCTTCACAGGGAATAACGATGTATCTAAGTTTTTCAGAAAAGTTAAAAGTGTTTGCTGGGAAAATGATGATTAAGTCAAATGAGTTTGTTAGTACATTCATTTGTATCTCTTGGTCAAAATTGGTATTTCTCTTATAAAACAAATAAAACGAATAAAAGAATTCTTTGGAGAACTATGTTTGCAAACTCTATGGGTCTAAAAAAAGTGACATCAACAAAACTAGATACAAAATATTTATACGAAAACATGCTTCCAAGAATAAAATTATAGATTTATCAATACTTCCCCCATGTAAGCCATCGCTTCATTTACATAGTGAAAGATCAAACTTCGTTGCTAAAACTTGGAAAAGTTCATGTTGCAATATCTTTAACCCTCTTAACATTGTATGTTATGGTTGACACGAACATGCAGAAATTGATCGGATTACCAAGCCGTCTCCACCTGAACTGACAGAACTATTGATTCATGAAAAATATGATGATGAAGAAGGATATGATAGTGAAGTAGAAATTGATGTTGATAGTGATGATAGTGAAAATGTAAAACTGTAAAAAGTAAAAAGTAAAACTGAAAATTCTAGTATTGCTACTATCTTTTTCGTGATCTTTATTGACTTTTTTATGTTATTTAAGTTGTTGGACACTTAGTAAAAAGTGTGTAAACTGGAGATCATTTTAAGGTTTCCTTTGAAAAAAAGTACTTTCTACAAAAAAAAAATTATAAAAATTTTTTTACTCTATTAGATATTCTATAAAAATACGTTCAAGAGTATTGTATTTTATGTAGTTTTAATTTGAAAAAAGTATAAATTTTTATTTTTTTCCAATTCCGGTTTGTAAAATGCCAATACCTGGTCTGTAAATTACACAAATACCACATTATTAACTGGAAATAAACTCAGACTTATCATATAGAGGTTTAACTCCATTATATAAAATTTTGGGACTATTATCGCCTGTTTCACAAGTTTAAAGTTCTTACCTTTGAATACTGATTTTCCCTATTTTTACTATAAGGAGCTACCAGGACCCTCCAAACAAACGTTTCTGGAGACTCATTGTCACCACTAGAGCCTAAAGAACCTTTCCATTCCATGAACTAGATGTCTTGAGGATTCAAAAAATGTATAGTCACAAAAGTCTAGCAAAAGGTGCAATATTGGAGTTGGGTAGCTCCAATATTGCCTGGACTAATACAAGATGAAGTTGCATTGACAAATGAAGAAGAAGAGGTTGTGAAGTAGTTTTTAAATGTTTAACTGGTGATGTGTACTCAAACTACTTAAGTTATTTAAAATTACAAAATCGCTCCAAACCAGACTAGAATTTCCCTGTCACACTTCCCAAAATAAAACTTGAATGTACAAAGAAATCTTTTCATTACATGGGTGCTATTTATTATAAGAAATTGTCAACAGAAGCAAAGAGTGCAATAAATTTAAAAGAATTCAAAAATCTTATATAACATACGACTTAATACACATTTCAAAAATAATTTATTAACAAATCTTTAATATTTTTAACACAGGACACTTTATGAAAACAGTATATTTATTACTGAAATGTACATCCTGTTTAAATATTCATTTTAATAATAAAAATTTAAAAAATTTTTTTAACACTTATTTCATTAGAGTTGAATGATAAGTTACACATAGAAAAGTGAAATTGTTTTCATTTATCATGTAACACTTGAATCTATTAAACAAAAAACTACTAAAATAGAGAGCAGGAAAAGATAAACGCCAGAAAAACAGTACTTCCTGACTTTTGATGATATTTTGATACTCTGAAGTATATTATTGTATATACATACGACATTAATGTACAATATGCAATGTAATTAATTATGACTGCATTTTTAGGATAATAAGTTAGATCAGAGCTAATTTCAAGCTATTGGTAGAGTGAAAAACAAATATCTTCTAAAACAAATCTTTATTGGAGAGTTCATGTCAAAGGCATTATAATATGCTGGATGTGTTGCGCACTATTTTTAGATATTAGGTTTTCAAATTTCTGTAATATGAATTATTGTGTATATTATAAAACATCTTAAAATCAAAACAAAAAACCTTCTACAATAATGAGGCATCAGCAAAAAACAAAAAAGTGAGTCACAAAACCGATAGAAAAATTTAGGCATGTGAAATAACTTTAGACTGCAGGTATAGTCTGGTCCTGTAATCCAGAGGAAAAAAGATTAGAAAGTAAGTGCTGACCAAACCGGGCCTAAAGCCAGCAAAACTTTGCTGAGCTAAGATAAAATTTAATTTAGCAAACCCGTCCTAAGTCAGCAAATTTATCCTTTTGTTCTCAAGTAGTGGAAATAAAGAAGATTTTCTTCTTCTGAAAGACTATATAAAAAATTATAAAAAAGGAAGTTATTTTGCATTTAGGAATTTTTAAGAATTTAGTTAATACAGTTTTTGACATCAGTTACCAACTTTAGGTTGTTTTTGACATCAGCTACCAACTTTAGGCTGTTTTTGACATCAGCTACCAACTTTAGGCACAGAGAGTTTGGGCGCTCTAACTCAAAGAAATAAATTAACTTTTTGTGACAGAAACAAATCTAATTTAAAAAAAAAACTGCTACATTTATATTATGTATTTTATTTCAAATTCTGTAATAAACCATAAAACCATTGAAAAAAAAATCAGTCATGTTATAGTCAGGAAGAGTAAGTATTACGCATATTAAATTGTTATGTTATGGATACATACACACACACGCACGCACACACACACAGACGTACATACGTACATACACACGCACGCACACACGTACACACACACGTATACACGTACACACGTACATACGGATATACGTACATACGTACATACATACATACATACATTCCTTTTGATACTAACTGAATAAGATAACGATTAAGATAACGACATTTAAAATATATTGACCAAATATTGAAACACAGCAATAGTAAAACTAAAGTTTAAAATATCAACATTCAATGAACATGCAAAAGTATAACACAGACATTCCCTAAATTCTGATAATTAATGGCTATTATTCAACGCCTAAAGAAAGTCTCTCTTATATAAATTATATCAATATTTATAGTGTTGAGGAAATTTAAAATACTATTTATTAAGTTGCCTTACCTTGATATCAGATTCATAACTTCTATCCACTTCATCAACAAAACAGTTAACGTTAGTAATTTTATTCTGACATTTTATTACCTCAGCTTCTTTTAGATCACTTGTATTTTGTTTTTTATCTATTTCTGCCATTAAAATGTCTTCAGTATTGTCTTGTTTATCAGTATTGTCTGGCATAGATGCCATATCATTTTTGATAGGTATTTCATTAGTAGTACTATCAAATTTTTCCACAGATTCTAATTCGACAGTTTCAAGGTTAGTTTGTTTATTATCGTCATTGTCTTCTGGTGCATGATCTTCAGACATGGATTTAGATTCATTCTCATCCTCTTTTCTTAATTTGTTTAAATTTTCATCAGAATGATCAGCGGTGTTTTTTTCTTGAGTATCCAAAGTTATTTCACTATCCTCCATCATAGTGTGGGAGTCATAACATCTGTCTGATAGTTCTTTATTTTCACCGTCTACAAGACGTTGTTTTTCATGTGACTCCCTAAAGACTAGCAGTTTCTCTGCAATTAATTCTTTATCTTCATTATTTATTGTACCCTCAGCTATTGCATCATCATCACTTTTAACATTTTTATCAACTGCAATCTTTTCTTTTTTAATATGTTCAAATAATACACCTTTGTCATTTAGGTCAGGTTCATGCACCGCACCTTCATCTTTTATAATATATTCTGGTACTGTGTGCTCATTATCATCATCATTCTTAGTATTGATCTCAGATAACGACACATTAATAAAAGCGCTTCTCTCAACATCATCAAACAAATGATTATCATCTTCTTCTTTAACAACCAGAATTTGCTCTGTGTCATTAACAGTGTCATTGCTTTCGATTTCCACCTTCATAATACATGGTTCTGATAATTCGCATTTTTCATTTATATTTTTTGATTTTTCATTGGAAATATTTTTAGAAAATGACGCATTTTCTAAGATTTCTTTTTCGTTTTCTTCAACGGCAGAAACACTTTCATTGTGTTCTTTCTTGAAATCTTGAGTGTTTGATATACTGGCACCCAATTCAAAACTTTTTTTTTGTAAATTCTCTAATTGGGGATTTTTTTTGTTAATTTCTTTGTCAGAGAGGGGCTCAACTGGAAAATCGTTCCAGCCTTCAAAATCAGAACTTTCCTTGCTTTTTTGTTTTAAATTTATATCAACAAGTTTAGTACCTTTCTTACTATTGGATAAACTTTCTTTTTCTCTCTCAGATTTTGGAGGCGGTGATGTCGTTAAAAAGGAATCAAAAAATGAATCGGATTGGTGATCATCTACAACACTACTTGCAGAAGAACTGATTGGCTGTGACTTTGGTGTTGATGTTTGTGAACCTAAAACAAAAAAATCAGCTTTAACCCTATTCAAACTGGTGGTAGCTGAAACTCCTATGAATTTTTTAACGTAAGTATTTGTGACTTGAAAAAAGCCCAGTAAGAAGAGAATTATTTGGCTATTTTTTGTCTAAATGCATTTTAAAACCATTTTCTATTATTTATCCACATCTGCAAGAGTCAACAATAAGGAACTTATTACTAGCATTTTTAGTAAAAAGACATACACTACACTCTTTACTAATTATTTCGGTTTTGGAATGAATTTTTGCTCAAAATTTTTTTATCCGCTTTATTTTAGGGCTTCGATAATCTGATTCATTAAATATTTGCTGACTGGATGAATTTTGGTTCAATCTGTTATTTACAGAAATTTCAAAGAAATATAAAAAGAAGAAAAAGTGAAAGCAAAATGCTTCTTGGATGGTATGATAGCAATTGGAAATCAGATGACTGCAAATTAGGAGACAGACTTTGTAAGTTTGGTGCAAATCAAAGTGGATTTTTAATAGAAGTTCCAGGTGGTGACAAGAATATATCTGATTATTTCCACATCTGAGAAAACTGTTTTTCAAAATTTTGAAATAGATTTAGAAACTTAAGAAAAGCTATAATGGTGGCAAATTTCTTTTTTTTTTCTTTAAGCTTTAACCTCTTACGTTTCAAAAAAGTTCTCCTTAAACTTTTAACAATAGAAATTACTTCTTAAGATATGCCAGATAATTTAAAGAAAATTACTCTAGCACCAAAAAAAAAGAGAGTAAATTAATACAAATTACAAAAAATAAATAGCATATACAAATAAGAAATAGCATGAAATTTTTTTTTTAATTTTTAATCACGCAATAATATTAATTGATTCAACTTATATATAGTTTATAATGAAGATCAACTTCTTAAAAAAATTTTCAAAATAGCAAAAAATACTATGCATTTCCAATTCAAAAATTGTTTACAACACCCAACATTCTTTAAATTCAACTTTTGAGAAAAATAAGATTAAAGGAAATTTTATCTTTAAGACCAAAATGACCCTGTTTTGGAGCCCAAATCCAGAGAATGTGAATTTTTGGAAGATGGAAAGAAACAAAATAAGCCTCAGACCCAATCAAAATCGTTTTTTGTATTTTACAGACCAGGTACTGTTTTCATTTCTTTTGTGACAATAAAGAACCCAATAATCTTCGTAAAGCAGCTGCTTTTAAACTAAACAGTAAAGTGAGATAACGCACAAATATTTTAAACCTCTAGGAAAATAAAGTAACGGTGACATGATTGCTCAAGACGCTATTTATCATCCTGGTTGTCTATTTATGTTATGCAACAGAGCAAAGTCTGAAATGAGAGATGGCGGTATGTGCTACACATTGAACCAAGCACCTATTAAAGCTTTCAATAAAGGCATGTCTAAGATGCAAATCAGTCACCTCTAAAGAATTGAAAATGGATTTAGCCCTAAAATAAAAAGTCCTAAAATAAAGATCCCACTGCGTTGAATTTATGTTTTTTTTTCTATTACAAAGCTGCCAAACTCGGGTCTTGATTCAACAAACAACAATAATCAAACAATCTTAAATTAGACAATTAACAAAAACACAGATAGACAATAAAGCTTAAATTACAAAAAAGAATGAGTCATCAGAAAAAGTGACATATTGACTATGAAAACTATTGACATGAAAACAACATATTGATTACTGTACAATTACTTTTAAACTTATTCAATGAATTTTAATAAAAATCTTCAGGGAGCTGGCTAGGCGAGTCTGGATGAAACGCACATCAAGTCAATGCAACTACTCTACATATTTTACTAAAAAATGCATATGAAAATTATGTTCTATGCAATGTACTTATCAGACAAACAAAGACAGTGGGAAGACCGCTCTTTAGCTCTCTAGAGCAGATATGACATTAAAGGTAGGACTGCATCCACTCCAATAGATAAAGAAAAGGGGTACACAGCAGGGTGGTATACTCCACCTATCCCTCGAAACAATTATTGGTCAGCCAATAATTATGGCATTTTATGGTATATTTATGCTATTTATTTTAATAATTATGGTGCTTTATCGAGACATCTATAGTAAGATTGTTATCGAAGGCTGAAGAGTCCTTCTTTGCCATGAGGAAAGACGGACACTGCTGGATGCCAACCTAGTATTGAAAATGTCTTGAGGTAAAATCACCAAGGAAAGAAGTGACAAGAGTTCATAGGGAATGTCTCTTTTAGAGACATTCCCTATGAACTTTTATTACGAACTTGTTATTGTAAGTCTTAATCTTTAATTCTACTTTATTCTTTTGTCTACTATACCAGTATATACTATATCATAGTTTATGATTTCTATTACCAGTCTTGAAAATGGTGTAGCAAATATATTGAAACAAATCAATAAAGTTTAAATATTACCATTTTTCTCAAAATTATGTTAAGATTTTACAGAACACTTTTTGATAAATTGATAATAATAGAATAACAATTCCTTCTGCATATTTAAGCAACCCTATCAGATAAGCACTCCACACCATCTCCTTATATCCAACCCCTGCCATTATGTACCAATAGCAAATTTAGTGAAAAATAAAATCAAGAAATAGATTAGTCCAGGGTTCTAGTACATACTTTTAAATTTGTGTTCGCTTTCTTCAGATTGTTCATCATCCTTGATGTCAAGCACTTTATCAATATTCTTCTGAGCCTGCTTCAATGCTGTCTTTGCATACTTGGAGAAAGATTTTGTATCAAACCAACTCATAATACTGCCCTACCTTCTTGCATTAAAATAAATCATTGCTATAATACTGACTTTGCATAGAAAATCCTTAAAGTCCAAAGCAACTCACTGGCATTTTTTATTCTTTCACTAACTAAAATACAATCATGAAAGTATATTTCATTGTCACATAAAAAGCTAAAATTAGATAAAAAAATATTAGAGGCACTTTCAAAGAATATGCAGGTGCAGTATGGGCTAATCTTCCATGTATTTAAAAAATTGAGGGATAGGAATAAAAAAAGGTATAAAGCAAAAGATAATAATAAAAAAATTTTACAATAAATCTTTCGCTCCCATAAATGTGTTGGTTCATCTTTGATTTTAAACCAACAACTCTATCACCAATAGTTTTACCAATGTATATAATTTGATATTTGCACGTAATACATTTTAAGTTGTTCAATTGACAGGTAATATGGAAAAGTACTTCCCATACTGAATTATTAATGGTAATGTAAATTGTTTGCATTCATTTAGATACAATCTGCATATTTTACACTGTTTACTATTACATTTAAAAATACCATTTTCTATAATATTTATATATATATATATATATATATATATTTATTTATTTATTAGTACTTCATTCCACAAGAAGAAAGATGTTCATTACAAATGGTGAAAAACTATGAAAACGTAACTACCCAAAAATCAAAATCGAAAATGAGGGGCGAATTTCAAATTATATAGGGGAAGGATGCTTAAACTCTTAAAAAACTATCAAACTTTCAAAAGAAGTTTCAAAACACTAAGCATGCAACAAGCTATTTACAGACTATATTCCATTGAGTATATATAGATTACAGAATTGAAAACAAAAGAAATTATTGCTTAAAAAAAAAATATACAGATTGTGGCTACGTTTATCATATTTTTCTATTTTTTTAATATACAAAACAACAAAAAAATGTAAAACTTAACAGAACAGAATCTTTTTTGAAATGATTAGGGAGGATGTTCCATAAAAAATTATCTCGAATAATGACTGCATTTGGTTTGATTAACAAAATATTGTAGAATGCTGTTCGACAACTTAAATATCGAACTAAATCATAAAAATGGAGAAATTTACTAGTAAAATAGAGGATATCAAAAGCTGAGTTATATGGTCTAAAAAAGATTATTGTCGTTGATTTATTTTGTAGAGAAGTGAACTTGGAAAGAGCAGAATCAAAACTTTAAAAAGTAAAAATATACTATATGGACAAAATCGGAAACTTTCTAGCATTAAAACCAACAACAACCAGATAATTTTTTTACATATGCATATATTTTTTCAAGATCAAACAAAACTTTAGCACAATCGAAACACAATTTCCTGCAGTAAGTATACAGGTCTTCACGTTACAAAAGATACAGACTCTATTCCCACAAAATAATTTTAAAAAAAACCCAAATATGACTCTTCTAGAATAAAAATGACCATACTTGGGCCCTGTAAACAAAAACAACAAAATGACTCTTAAAAGAAGGCTTTTTGAGTCAATAAATAAATAAATAAATAAATAAATAAAATAACTTTGTGGTCTTTTAACTTCATATAGAACTTAAAAATTACTGAATGGATTTTGAGAAAAAAAAAAAAAAACAATTTAAGGGAAAAATAACCATATTGGGATTCTTTTATAAAAAACTGCTTCATCAGAAACTCTAGTCGACATCGGGAAAATCAGTTAGTTAAGAAGCCCTACTAGTCCAAATCAAAATATTAGAAAAGCGCTGAAAAAGAATATGATCTTTTATTTATCTAAATTAAAAATTTTTTTTTTTGACTATAAATTTATTATACATGGTAACCGTAAAAAACCTTTAAAATGACCCAAAAATGATTTCACACCAGCCAAAATCTAGGAAAACCAATACACTTTCAAGATAATAAATTTTTGTATGTTGTCTTGTCATCATAAGATAGGACTGTGATATGAGCAGATTTTTTCATTGTTTCTCTTTGATGACACAATGATGAAATCAAAGATCATGATAAATTGGAAAAAATTTTTAAAAAAATGGAACTCTAATTTAGTCAAATCACAGCATCTATGATGATAAACATCCCATAAAAATTTCATAGAAAAAGCTTTTAGGGATGTTGAGAAATCTTGGCCGGCGGGCTCAAACTAACATAAATAATAAACATAAGAAAGTATTTGCAGGTTAACCCCGTAAGCGTTAAGAACGAGTATATTCGCATGACAAAACTGTCCAAATCTTGTTAATGATGAGTATACTCGCATTTTGACTTTAAACTGTGAGGCCAGTCTTGATATCTCCATGAATATCATCAAACTTTAGTCACACGCCAGAGATCTGTAGAATCCAAAAATCACACTTTAAAGACCTCAAATTAAATTGAAATACAAGATATATGCATTTTAATATAAAAAAATAAAATAATTGGGGCACATGATTTCGGATGGGAAAAAACAGGTGAAGATGTCCAAAAAAAAAAAATTTCCTGAAACTACATATAAAACAC
>JAUZNK010005637.1:0-25965 GCA_035046665.1 Euphysa ruthae
TGGTTGTGGCATTTGATTAAGCATGCACAACCTATCAATTGCTATACAATTTATAGAAGACACATGATGGATATCATAGGAGGCAGCTATATTAACACCGATATTAGTTTTAACTTATCACTATGAATCAAAGTTCCACCAGAATTTAATAGACTTTGAGGTACACTCAGTTATATACTCAGCATACTGAGTATACTCAGTTCATGTTTTCCAACAATCTCCTCCATATCGATATCTCACGAATGGGATAAAATAGCAAACTTTGCAAACAAGTTACAGTTCTGGCCATGTTCAACTATTCGATCCTTTATCTTGATAATTCGTTTTGCATCATTCTTGAAACTCTTTAGGTTTACTTTCTTTAGAGGAGAAAATAAACTTACTGAACTCTCTGGCTGTAAACATTGTGAAATAAATTCGTCATCGAGTTGTTCACTCACGTTTTTGCCATTAACTAATGCTTGTGAGATATCATTGGAGAATAACTGATCCGTAACAATATTTTTTATTTGTTGACAATCAGAACTATCAAGAATGTTAGGTAGATTATAGGCATGGAGAAAATTGACAAGAGACAATACTATCTTTGACTAGTGTTTATTGTCTGCTCCAGATTGTTGATGATGAAATTGACGTTCTTAAGATTTATATTGAGCGATATTCATCACCTCTTGCGATAACATAAGATAAATAAGGTGCTATCAATAAAGAATGAGTAAGGCCATTTTCATTTCGTATGATACCTAATAATCCTCCCACTGACTTGTTCCCCAGCAAGGTCAACACTAATAGCAACATAAGGTATATCAATTTTTTGTATTTTAAAGTATAAACATCTTCCATATGTCAGGATCACTAACCTCTAACCTCCACATGTCAGCAATATATGCAGCCCATATCTGTCTATATTTAATTCTATCCATGGATATAATGTCTTTAGCTGCTGATAAATGAAGAATCCAACTTTGCAATCTTGATGCTTCAATGAATGTGGATCATAATTTTATATACAGATATGTGAATTTATATTGTAGATTGGAATTTCGGGATTTAACAAATTGTGTTCTTTTCTCATCCATCTGTATATCTTTCATTTAAAAATCAATTAAAAATTGTAATCCAAAACATAAATTCATTATTTATACCATGGTTTTACAGTGAATCAGTCAAAAAAGTAAAAAGAGTTTACTTTAGTTTTGTAGCACAGCAAATTCGGATTCCTCATAGAATTTTGTATAAAAAAAGATGTAAATGTTTATAAAATAAACATTTGTCGCTGACGTACTTCGCATTTTGCCACAGAAGTCACAGGACTACATACAAAAATTAGAAATATTAAAACTGAAATAATATGACAATTTAAAAGTTAAGTATTAAATATTCTAATGGTTAATTTTCTATTCTTTAAATCCGTCGATTTCTGCAAGGCTAGAAATTATTACTTGGCAGAAATTTAAAGCAAGAGCAAAAAAATAAATATATAACCCAGGTATTACAAAAAATGAGAAAGATATTGGTTGACATTAGACTTAAAGGATTGGAGGAAAGCAATGAGAAAGCAGAGAGTTCCACAAACGAGCAATACTTGGGAAGAAACTTCATGATTAAAAGTTTTTGTGAATTTTAAGGAGCTGTATCGTTAAAGGATGAGTGGCAGAAAACCTTGTGCCATTGAGAAAGTCTTGAGAGGTGTAAATTCTTTCAAATTATTAGAACAGTGTTCATGGAAATACTTATAAAACAGTGACAATAAGGCCATATTTTTTTCTGCGATTTGATTGAAAATTTGACCCAAGAAAGATCAAGACAAATAAGGTTGACTTTCTGAACTCTTTCAAGATGTAGACATACAACAGAGGCTCAGCCTAAAGACGACAGCAACATAGATATAAAATATACTCTCGGGCAAAAGTGTTGCACCCGGAATAGAGATCTAACCTTCATGGCAGCAAATTTTGCAATGCATTCAATTAAGAGTTCCAAGAAAAGCTATTTTAGAAAGTTAGGCCTAACAATCAAATCTGCGTAGATATAGTGAGTTTACTACGATTCATCAGCACAATTGGAAGGAAAGACTAAAACGGTTTATGGAAAAAAGAATTTTGCTTTTGAAGAATGATACCAACCATTTCTAATCACATTCAACAACAATGCAAAGACCCTTCTCCAAATCAGTTGCAATTTCAACCTTATCAAATGCACTGTTTGTCTTCCCTAAGAATGAGTAAAAAGTAGTATCTTCGGCATAAAAGCAAACTTTAATGAGAATTAGAAAAAGGGTATGTCTTAGAACAGAACCACGAGGGACACAAGAATTTACAGAGTAACAGTTCGAAGCGTGGCCATCACGGACCAACTTGATTTCTCTGACTGATCAAAGACTTAATGACATTTGAAACTTCACCAAAGAGACCACATGACTTCACCTTATGGAGAATTTCAGCAACCACACCATGTTGAATATCTTAGAGATGTCAAATGCAATCAAAATGAATTCACTGCAAGCATTAAGAGATAGACACAGTCACAGATAACAGTCAGAGCATTAGCAATGGACCTACCAGAACAGATCAGAAAACAGATTTAACAACTCTAATTGAAAAGTAAAACATGAGTTAATCAATGATTTGAAGAACTTACTAATGACTGAAAGAACGGTAATTACGAGGATCAGATCGTGAAATTTTGAATACTGGGTTAACCGATTTTGACTTCCAACAAGAGGGAAAACAGGATTCAGTGATACACTTCTTAAACAACCTGCAGAGAATCGGAGAGAGTTCTTGAGAGCACTTTTATGAAGGCCAGTAGCTTTAAGGATCAAGAGTTAACATTTCCAACCATTTTGGTTGTTACTTTGAGCCAAGTTTGATTCAGTCCTACGTGGAAAGTCAGACAACATGTTTCCAGAATTATAGAGTAGAGTTACTGCTGAAAAAACTAGCAAAACTTCCTGCCTTATTATGTCATAATCTCAGGTCCATTGAAGACAAGAGGGACCAAAGACTTACCCGTATGTGAAAAACTTCTATAGATGCGTCACAAGTCTCAAGATCCAATAGATTGAGTGACCAGACGTTAATAGACCAGGTTTAGCAAATGACTTTTTGTAGTTATTATGAGCTCTGGTAAGAATACTTCTGATCTTAATACAAGCTGAAGATGAAAATAATGAGCAATTGCATGAGAAAACCATGGGCTCGAATGTGGTTTAACAAGATTTTCGGGACGGAATATAGGCATCAATGCCACAATGAAGGCAAGGAGCAATTTCATTAGCAAATTCAACTATATCAAGATTGAAGATGTGTTCGAGTGAAATATTACGGATTACATCACAAAAACTGTCCCAGTCTCAATGGTGATAGGAAAATCTTTTCCTAACATTATATTATATTACCTCTTCCCATGAGCCATATTCAGGCTCATAGGAAGAGGTAAAACTGAAATTGACGTCAAAGTCAAGCCACTTCATGGTCAGAGTTTCCTAAAGGATTTACATTGTCTGCCAATCCAGATTAAACTTTCCCATATTAATGTGAGGTGTTGCGTCAGTAAAAAATTTAAGCCCAATACACAAAATTTTATTTGATAAAAACCATGTTGGCTATAAATAAAAACCACTAATTTTTTAACTATTCAAACGCAAAATTTAGGAATAAGAAGTATGGAGCAGATTTTGACAAAATTTCAGGTTTTTTTTTGAACCAGAAAATGATGATGATTGTCCTGGAGACTGGGCTCCACAATTCTTACAAAATGCAAATCAAAATACTTTTAAAAATTAAAATTTTCAGCAAAATCAGAAAATAATTTCTTGAAAAATATAAAACATTTTAGGGCCTGGGCCCAGGGAAAATTTTTTTGGACAGCAATACGGTATAAAATATGCCCTCTATGTTCCTTAACGTCATGGCAATTAAAAAAAATGTAATGAGCATATTTCAAGATAATTAGAGTAAAAATTTTAGAATAAAACTGAAAAAAGTATTGATTTCAAAATAAAATTTTTCAGCATGTAGTCACATTGGTGAAGAGATTCCCGCTTTGGCTCTTTAACTTCAGAATTTAAAAAAGTGAACAGCTTTCAATAATAATTCCTAACATTTCAGCGTAATTGTTTCATAACTTTTAAATAAGTAAAAAAACATTGATTTTTGTATTTTTTGGGTCATAAATCGGACCAAGGCCCCTGAAAAAAATTTTCAACAGTTGGTCAAACAAGATTTCCCTATTGGCATTTAACATAAAAAAAAAAAAAAAAAAAAAAAAAAAAAAAAAAACTCTAATTTTAGGCAAAAAATATCCGTATTCAGTAGAAGAAAACGAGAAATTTTTTTAAAACTCAAATATTCTCATTTTTCTTTATTTAAAAACTTGCACCTAAATTAATGAAAATTAATTAAATGAAAGAACATCAGGGCTATCATTTTTCTGATAACTTTATTTTTACTTACTTATTTTAAAGAAAATTATGTTATAAGGGAGTAAAAACTATGGGAACTAAATATGGAGTTAAAATTTCTTACTCACCAATATCTTATTAAAAAGTTTACTTTTCTTTTTCCTTCGACTTTTCTTTTCTGGATATTCTAAGAAGATAAAATAATTATTGATTTTAGCAAATTTTCCCTATCATATTTACATACAAGACAAACCTAAGTATTGACTCGATGGATTTTTAATAACACGTAATAGTAGCACCTTACAACAGTGTGAGAATGGTTAAGAGAGGTCTTACAAACCAAATGGAGTGGAAAAATCTCAGTTAGCCCAATATTGAAGAGTATAAATTGTATTGTTTACCTAACCACAGATTTTTCTTTTATAAAAGATTTAAGTTCAGTTTTGTTGGAAAAAGTAATAAAGTGCTATGTAAAGTTTTTAGTTAATGATAAGTGAACTGAAAACTTTAACAATATAACGTTTCCCCTTAAACATGACATTTGATAAAGAGATTATGTCTTAAACCAAGAGGAATAGTGTTACACATAGGCACATTTAGGCCCAATAAATGTAAGTTATTTGACCAAAAATAAGTGATGGAAATCATAACTTGCTTTATAAGTATTATTATAAGATCTATTAAAAGAATTTACAAAGATGACAAAGAGAATTTTGATAGATTTTTTTTCTCAAATTACAATTTATCTAAATAAGCCAATAAAACATTTACAATATTTACTATATATTCCATTTTAAAATAACGTAATTTCTTAATTTTTTATACTTTTAATTTTTAAACTTTGCAGAAAAAATTTTGAAAAACCATAATTGATTATAGGAAAGAAATTTTCATGGAAAAAAATTCTCCCTAGACTCAAAATTATTAGCCATTTAATAATGGTAAAACACTCATCAGAATTTTATTTGGTAAGTTAAAAAAATGAAATAGTATAAGACATGGCTTTTTTACAATGATTAGCAGTAGTAAAATTATTCTGGCATTGTATAAAGCTGTACATACATTTTATGCAAAAAAAAAATATATATATATATAAAATAGGCTTTAAATGTTATAATGGAGGATTGAATGGTGGTTTCATTGTGAGCTGTTTTTCATAAACACATATACAAATTTGAACGACGACTTCTAATCAAAAAAAAAAAAAAAAAAAAAAAAAAAAATTGCTCTTACAGATTGAATTACTAATCCACCAGACCACGACTCCATATGGGCCTTAAAGAAGGCCTCTATGGTTCTCTAACTTCATCAATAGTCTAAAATAGCCACTTCTCCACCCTTATGTTCAAAGAATTTTACACAAAAACTTCAGAAAAATAACTAATAAGACACTAATAAAAAAAGGTTTTCGACAATAAAAAAATAAACGAAAATACATGGGTGGTACAAGGAATAAATCTGTAATTTAAGAATCTATATCTATATCGCCAAAAATGTGAAATTTTGCTAAAAAAGCGATCAAAAATTTAATGACTGGCAAACAAAGTCACACATTTTTATGTTTTTTTGAGCAGATACACACATAACAACAAGCTAGAGAGGACCACAATTTTTTTAGTTTAAGAAATTTCAAAGACATTCGAGAAAAAATTGATAAGGAGATTGACTGCAAAAGTAATTGAGGAAAATCAAGATACTAATATGTTTGTAATTAGTCAATGCCATTATTATAAACATAATGGACAAATTTGGTATAACAGAAGAAAAACTACACGCTGCTTTCAATGTATTTGACATGTCCTTATAGACCATTGGTGATGAGACAGGTGCCTTACGATAACTCGATATCGAAGCTCTGACCAATTTAGCTCAGAAATTTGAAACACCTCTGGCTAAAAATAACTTTATCCTCAAAGAAAAGCACAAGGTAACATATTTTAATTAAACCCATCCCTGTCTCTCTTTGGTAATATTTTGGAGCGTTCAATTGCCAATAATAATTATCGAATCGTGAAATTAAGCATAAACAATTTTGACTGGATTTAATGATTTTTTTTTCATGAAATTAAGAAATTTTTACTGAAAAAAAAATAAAAGCAGCCTTTATGTTGATTTTTACAAAGGCATAATATTTTTTGTTATAACAGAGATATTTTACAAAAAAAAAAATCCTAGGGGGGCTGGACCCCTCTGCAAACCAAGGTAAATTAATGAGTGTGTTAAATTTATGAACCTTAAAGTGCCTGTAAGTTATTGAATACTTTTATTTTGGGCTTTTGTTTATATTAGCATGCTGTTCACCAAACAATTCCCCTGGTTATTTCTCCCCTGGGCATGTGGGGGTGAGAAACAAGTTTCGGAGCAGCGGAGTTGATACAGTGGTAGGACGTTTAGAAGAAAGCCGAAATTTATTATCATGTTATTTCTGAGTTTCTGAGCAAAACTTATTTCATAATGCAACGCTAGCGCAAACTGGTCGGGTTGTTTTGGTTGAGCGAATTTTGTAGGAGCAAATGGGCGTTCTAAGTACTCCAAGACCCGCCAGGTGGGCCCATCTGGAAATATTGTCTCGGCAATTTGTTGGTTCCCCATGCTAAATATAACAGCTAACACCATCACTATCAGACAATCGAGAAAACGAGCAAAAGAATGATGATGAAGGAAATGGAAATCAGATAGAAAAATTGTAACAGCTAAATTTATAGACTTTAGCCGTCCTTTATTTATAAAAATTGTTTTATACAAACTGTTAAGTCTACTAAATTCTTTTTTCACATATGGAAACTCTTATTCCAAATATTTCATTCCTATGTTATTTTGAATGTTGACATGCATGACATTCTTTGAGGCCCTGATAGCCTTTATTTAATTTATTTCGTGTTTTACATGTTGTATCTTAATTTGATATACAGTTATTAAATGATTGAAAAACTTAATAAAAATTTATGTACCCATGCTATGATGTACATAAGTTAAAAGGAAGTATTATGTTGTCAAAACTCACAAATATTACATTAAACTTAAAAACAACTACTCTTTTAAAGCATTTTAACATAAACTGTAAAAAAAATCATGAAAAAGATGCAGTCTTTGGTTCCTTAACATCACACAAGATATGAAAAGAAATATCAAATATGAATATGAAGAAAATGAAACAAACACTTTTGGGTTTAACAATCCTGTTTATTTATGGGCAAATTTTGACATTAGGGGGGGGAGGGGGCACAAAAACTTTTAGCAAACCAAAAAAAAAAAATCAGTAAAAATGTATGAAAAATTTCTGAGAAAAGTTGTTTACAAAGGTACAGACAGACTTACCTCTTTTATTTTTCAGAAAAATAATTAACTGTTTTTGTAAGACACTTCACCATGGCATTATTAAGATTCTTTCTCCCATATTTTTCATTAATCAACTCATTTGAGGGTGCTTTCAAACACTAAGAATTTCGACCGTATTTATGCTCATCCATCAGAACCACGTTGGCTAAGATTAGCTACAGGAAATGTTAACATGCAAAAGTTTAATTGGAATTGATATCATCAAAGAATGTATTTCAAAAAACTCGCATTAAACAATTCCTGGTTGGGTAAGTTCAGATGAATTAAGCTGAGTTGAAATGGACAAAGATATTGTATGCAGTACAACTGAATTAGGTTTTTTTGCTTTCCTTTCTAGGTAACTATGAAAGACTATTTACAAAAAATTTATTATACCTTTAATTCTTTTCTTTGGTGGTAAGTTTGACTAAAAAAGACAAATAAATAAGAATAAGCATTGATTTAGTTTTCACGGTTCAATCTTTGACGAGTCTAAGTCTGGACATGAGTTAAAATGCAGAGGTGTGATGGACTTTGTGGCTTGTTTGTCTATTCTCAATTGCCGACAAGAAATTTCTTCTTATTCCACTCTCATATTTACAATTTTTTTTTACATATGTTTGCCTTAAAACTCATAAAAAGTAAACATTCAGTGAATTCTTATAGTAAAATCCACCTTATTTTTAATGAAAATATACTAAAATGCAGCCTTTTGTCAAAAGAAATTACTTAAAATAATTTTTAAATTCTGAAAAATCATACACGCAACCCGTTTTATTGTAATAAAACAGGGGAAATTTTTTCCATGCACATAAATATTAAAACGTAAAAATAAGCTAATAGTTTATAAAAACATCAAGCTCTAAAAATTTGCAAACATTAAGAACATCATGAGAACATCAAGTCTAATAATTAAGAAAACCAATTACTTCATTATTAAATCAGCTGCATAAAAAAATGTTTCACAGCACTATCCTTAAGTCTACCTGTTAATTATCAGCAAAAAATGAAAAACTAAGCTATTAAGGCACGTGCTTAACTTTCTTAAAATAAATAGAAGAAACTTAATGTAATTTATAAGTTAGATAATTTCAAAAAAATAAATAAAAACAATTTTATTAAAAACAAAAAAACAGAAATTTTTAAACTACTTAGCAGTATTTTTAGAAAATGGAAAATGTTCGAAATTCGATTTGTGCATGACAAATTATCTTTTTCTTTCAGGCGTTTATAACTTGTATCTATCGGCCTCGAAGGTAAAGGTGATCATAACCTGTGAAAAATCAAATACATGCTAAGTGTTCAATGTAGAGTATAAAACAAAAATTGTAGTATATACATATTTTCAGAACATTTGTCTTTGTCTTCAATATAATTTCTTTTATCTACATAAATCAATCTAAAAACCACTGAAACAAATCACTTTAACATATTTCAAATAAAAAGGGATTAGGGGGTTGTAATAATTAAAATACACTCTCAAATTCAATTATTTTATGTAATAAATCACACCCTTGCTTATATAATACTTTTATTATTTTTGGTGGTCTTTTGCAGCAAGCTTGCTTAAAATTAATATGACCTGGGAAAAAGGTAGAGGGGTGAGTCATATATAAATATCAAATATAAGTGCATTTATTGTAGCTTTTAGTAAAAAAAAAATTTTTTTTTTTTTAATTATCAATTCCTATCAGTTACCTTTTGATTATTTTTAAGTAAAATAGAGAATTATATCTCAGCTTCATTTAATTAAAATCAACTTAATTCTGCTACTTTCTAGTGCACATTCATAAACAAAACAATAAAAAGCATACCATTTGTTCAACTTCGACCACGTTACGTTTAGAAGTTTCAACTTTCATTTTTGGAAATATTTCTTTTTTTTTTATAACGGATTGAGAATTTAGCAACGTGGCGGCTACTTCATTTCTATGATCACTAGATATGTTTATTCTATTTGTGGAAGATGACTCAACTTTTGTAGATATAAATAGTGAATGTTTAGGATTATCAGTTGAAGCATTTCGAGCTGTTGCCGCCATTGAGAGTTTGGTTACAGGTTTAGTGATAGTTAATGTTTTCATTCTATTTTGGAAATAACTACCTGTAGAAATCTTGCCTTCATTTTCTTCATCATAGTTACTTTTAAGTTTGAATTGTCCAAATTTAACTGGCTAAAAATAAATAAACATTAAAAGAGTTTCTACTATGAAAAAATTTCATTGCTAAGGTTGGATAAATGGGAAATTCTAGAGGAAAACTGACCTGTAAGAATGAACAATTTGGTTACGTAATTCAAATTTTAAATAAAAAACACCTTTCCAAAATTTCGTAGTATTGCCTTGGGGTTCACCCCTTTCAATGATCCCTTTCCTTAAACTTTGTTGAAGAAAATTTTTACTGCAACACATAGCAGGTGAAAAAGAAAAATTGTTGAGAAAGACAAAAAAAAAATTCAGTAATCTAAAATTATTTTTCTCCAAGAAATTTAGGAAAATGAGAAGGAATTGGCAAGTTTCAATGGTAGATAACAAATGCATTTAGAAAAAGGAGAATTACCCTTCTATTTAAGGCATTTAAAAATAAGAACAATAGAACAAGCATAAGCTAAAGCAAAGATGGGGGAGTATCAAAATTTTCTACCTAATTTAGGAAAAATACATAAGCCTGTCCAACTAAGCAATATAAGTGAGTAAAACCAGTATTGGCAGAATTTGAAAGCAACATGACGGTTTCTAAGAAACAATTTGAAGATGGGCTGCAATTAATGACTGAAAATTTAAGCAGTGAATCCATGTGGCAAAAACTACTTCTGTTCATGGAAGTTTGAAAAAAGATGCTTAAAAGAGGCCCCAGGCTGCAATAAAATCCGAAAGAGAAATACCCCCATCCTAATATATATATATATATATTTATACACATGAATTTTATTCTAGGAAAATTGTCAAATGAACTTTTCTTGTTTAACTATGATAGAAGACAATTTTTACATTCATTATTCCTACTTAATTGATACAAAAATAAATTGGATTATTAATTAATTAATTACTTGTTGACATAATTTTAAAAAGGCATAAATTATAAATTTATATTCAAATGATCTAGTAACTATTAAATCCATGCAAAATATAATAAAAAGAATAAAATTGGATAATTCAAATCTATGCTGCAAAAGTAACTTTTTCAGTGTTTATTGCAAATGTGAAATTATTCAAAAGAGAGTGTCAAAAAAAAAATAGTGGCTGGCTAATAGTGAAATATTTAACAGCAGGTTTGCCTCTTTAATTTTCAACTTAAATAACGTTTGTGTCAAACCTAAAATACAGCTCTAAAACATTAATTCAGTCCCTGGTGTAAAATTTTTGCCAGTCTAAACAAACTACACTTTTTAGCAGGTGGTCAGATAGACCAATAAATTTACCCAAAGGCTTTCGAGAAAAATCTAAGATGCAATTTCTGGACATTTCATAACTCTAAGATGAACTTTGTAATTATGAAATTAGTACCAGCTTCAAGCGAGTAAATCTTTGGCAGAAGACCATATGAGACAAATCGCGTCACCTCGATCAAGCACCTTGATTTTAAAAATTCTGCGATATTTTAACTTATCACAACCGTCTCATTATGTTCCAGAATGGTTAAAACTACGCCAATAGAGTAAGCTCCAAAAAATATAAAAGCAACTTTCTATGAAAATGACACAAAAATTAAATTTGGCTGAAAAAATGATTTCTGAAAATAAAAGAATCGCTCTACGCAACAGCCACCTAAGGTTAGATACACTCTTAAAAAGATCCACCAAGGGAAAAATTGTCTGTCATCAAAAGATCCTTTTATATGGAACAGCATTGCAAATGAAATAAAATCAATCACAAACTATAACGTTTTTAAACGTAAGATCAAGGAAAAATTTTATAGCTCTTTGGATAACTTAATAACTATAACAACATATAGACTATAATTTTGTAAAAAAACCCTTTTTTCTTTGCATGCTAGTAAATCTTACAAAGTGGAAAAAAATGTGACAAAAAATTATGTACTGTTTTTTCTTCTTTTTTCTCATCCAGTGAAACAATTCGAATGAATGACAAACCATAACCAGCTGTCTAAAATTACAAATAGGAAAAGATGATTAAGTAAAAAATTGGAAATTGGAAGTTATTTTTACTTATTATTTCTACATTAGCAGATAATCACTTTCTTACGAACATGAGGCTAAGGTAACCAAATATCGACAATTAATTATCAATAATAGATGTAAATATGTAAGGGGTAATCTTGGCCTTTTTCAATCATGGTCTCTGACGCCAACCCAAAACTGAAAAGAAAAATTGTTTCAAATGAAAATAATTGCTGTGTTGAAATTTTAAGAAAAAATAGTTAGTGTTTTAGAAGTTCAAAATCACATGGAACAGTAACAATTTATTAATATTTTGTTACTGTACCTTAGCATACCTGTATGATTCAAACTATTTAACCCTTTAAGTGTAACCACTGTAATAATACGGCGATCCTGTTTTTCACAGTATCGGTATCGTCATAATAATATGCATCAAGAATATGTGGTAGTTAGAACCTCTATGTATTTTAAATAGTGGCCTAATGCCCTTCAAGCTTGGATTTTTTAAATCTAGAATGTTCTGTGGATACTTTAAGTCTAAAATCGTTTTTCAAAGAAAAGAATACATTTGATTGAGATGTTTTTACACTCTACTTTTATTAGTTGATATTAGGTGAGACATGAAAAGGACGCAAAAATTAAACCGATGCATGATTAACTCGTTAGTCACTGAAAATCATTATTGACGATTGGCAGAGACATTTCTGTCAAGGAATCTCTTCGGCTTTGGAAAACACGATTAAGTTTTAAACATTATATACGTACAAAGCTTCACAAAATATTTGGAATTTGATGATCTACACAGGAGCAAAGTGACATGGTATGTTGTGTAATTATTGCATAAATTGTTTAAAACCCAATTTAAGAACCAATTTAAGCTCTAACCTTTTCATGTGTTCAGCGAAAACACACTAAATCAATAAATAATCCACATCTTATCTGCGCAGTTATGAAAGAAAAACCAATGCTTAAAGGGTTAAAACATTTACATAAATGTTGTTTGTTGTTTCACATAGGCAAAATCAGATTTTTCATTTGTGCGTAATGATTTTTTTAAATACTTTATTTGCCAACACAAGTGTCAGTACTAAATGGAATTATTATTCACAACTGGAAAAAGACTTCAAACAGTCAAAGCTAGTTATTGTTTTAAATTAGACTAGGTTTAAAGCAGTAAATATCTGTATATTATGGCCATCCTAAAATATATATTTATATCCGTCTTAATTGCCGAGTGAGAATTTTTTAAATCTCGAACAGCCACTGTGGTAAATATATATTTTTTCTGTACAAGGAGTAAATCTTCATTAATGTTTTGCAAACGACCATAGCATGGTGGTTTGGGTAAGCAAGCAAATACAACCTACTTTTATATAATTTCTGGTCTTTTACTTAATTTGAACTTAAACACTGCTTTTAAAAACTAAAACTACAGCACAACGATCTTATGAAATCTTTAGCTTATGAAAAAATTTGAATATTCACATGAATCAGCAATGAATCTTATAAAATGTGAATTTGCCTTACACCCATGTCTGTTCTCAATAAAAAAATAAATTTTATTTATTCTTTAAATTACAAGGAAAACCATCTAACAATTTTAGAACATATTGAGACAATGTAAATATAAACTTTGTGTTCCAATTGTTCCAAGCAATGCAAACATAATTTCATGAGCTTTAAACTTCATGAGCCTGCATAAACGACTTCAATGAAGCTTTCAATAAATAACAACTAACAAAATAATGTTGGTGTTCAGGCCATTTTAACTTATTTTAAAAACTCAAGAAATACACTTAATATTTTTCAATTCTGCACAAAAAAAATTGCCAATAACGATATAAAGTTTTATGGCCTTGATGGTACAAATATGACAGGTGAGAAATGGGATTTCCAGCTATTTTTGAGACATGTTTGCTCGTAAAGCATATATTTAAATTGATACACTTGTTATTTAGCCCATCTTATTTAAAAGTGTGACTCACTTGCTCAGCTAGAAAAAATTTTGTTTGCGATATCGAAAATATTGAAAAATAATTTTATTAAACATTTGCAAGACTAAACTGAGCCACCTTGATTAAAAATTGTTAAAAATTTTAAAAGCATACACAAACATTCACTCATCTAGCAGGAAACATGAATTTGAGTTACATCACAATTCAAACATTTAATCACTGCTCATAACACCATATATTTTGAAGCAAAAAAAAAAAGGTTGTTGAGATGATCCTAATAATGCTACCTTAAGTAGAAGTACTATCACCTATAAATAAATGTGGGATTTACTGATAAAAGACTTTTAAAATCTGAAGTCAAAAAAGCATAGGAAAAGTCACTTAACCAAAATGACATTGTGGAATATAATTACTGAAATGATACTATGCATCAAATAAAGTGCAAGAACTTCTGGGGTGTCAAAACATACATACAAAACATGTCTGATTCCAGCAAAAGTTAATAAACACTCCGATAAACTTTTGATCATTTTGAATATTTTGATACAAAATTAATTTTTTGACAAATTACCTTCAGCTTTTATTTCATTTGGTCACAAATATATTAGAGTCCAGGGATAAAAATGCTTTGTTTCACTTTCATTCTTGTGTTTTGTGGTATTTCCCTGATCATTGTCAGTGATTCTTATGATTATTTTTCGCTATTCTGAGTATAAAAGAATAATGAAAATTTACCACTGCACAAATTAATTCCTTAAAGATTAGAATGCTGATTAAACAAACAATAATATGAGTACATTTCTATTTAAACATATACTTAGAGCCCAGTTTTTACTTACTGTTTACAAAAATAAGAGAAGAATTTTAAAATGATTTTTATCTTCAAAAACTGAATTATGTGTCAAGTTAAAATATTTCAGGAAATTTTAAAAATGACCAAAACACTAAAATAATCTCTAAGAATCTTTACATGATATTATACACAAGTGCTAAGCAAGCATTTTGATTGGTCACAGATTTGCCAACATCCAAAAAAAACAAAATGTTTAATTATTAGATCAAATTTTATATGGAGCTTGATTTTGATAACTTCCAAAATGGCCTAAATATAAAAATATTCAGATACATAATTTTTTAATATAATAAAATTTAGAGCAGAATCAAAAATGTTATTTTGGTTCGAATTTGACCCTGATAAAATTTTCTAAATGAACAAAAAAATACTTTATTATTATTCTGTAGCTTATAATTTTTCAAAAGAAACGGAATACATAAAATTTCCCCCAGCAAACAAGAGCACGGTTTGCAGCATGGGTTCAACACCACTCTCAAAATAACAAAAAATTATGTTCAATTTCAACAGAATCAGAAATGAAATTTTTATATAATATAACAAAGAAACTGTCATGGAAAAGTAAATATTTTGCTACTATTGAATACCTGGCAGTATGGTTGTGTACAAACCACTTTTATCTGGTCCCATTTTTCATCAGCCACTGACTTCACTAAAACCTCTGGTCCTAAAACAAAATTTTAACGAAGTATAGTGACAAATAGGCCATTGACAAAAGAAAGATCATTAATATCATCATTTATCAATGTTAGGAATTTAGCAAATTTACGAAATGTTATTTTTTGAGAACATTTATACAATTCCTACAAATTGTTGGAGAATAAAATGATTTTTTTTTATCAAATAAATTATTCAACAAATGAACTGTAGCTTTGCAACTGGCTTACTGTCCAGAGCATACTTTTTAACTATGGTAGTTTTTAATGTATCAATAGGACTTCTTTAAATTTTAAAATTCTAACAAAAATTAAAAAAAAGTTGCAACTAAAATTTAAAATTAAATTTTATTATGAGCTAGAATCAAAAAATCAAAGAATCAAAAAAAAAAAAATTCACTTTATTCGTATTGTTCATGATTAGTTTGCAATATTTGTTTTTAAAGGCATTGAGAAATTAACTACAAATTCACTAGGAAATAAAAACATTTCATATTTCTTGCTTTCTGGACCTTTTAGATTTAGTTATCTATGGATTTAATTTTATTTCTAATTAAAAATTTTCCAACCATATTCATATTGGAATTTGTTACAAAAATTTCTGAAGGGTGATTAGAACGGGTTTCAATGAATAGTAAAAAAAAAAATGTTTTATTTTTTACAAGGCTGGTTGAAATCTTCCTCAAGAAAGTTGACTATTTTAAATGCAAAAAACTTTCTATTAAAAACCAATGTGTCACAAAATACGTACAATTAGTGGCAACACCATCATTTTTATCTAAAGCAAGCGTAGTAAGCTTTGCAACTGGAGCTCATTTGACAACAACGCAAAAAATTTTCTATAATAAGGAATGTTTTTATTTTTAAAAGATTTTTGAGCAAAAATTCTGCCGTAAATTCAGGTTCATTTTGTCATATTTTGTCTCGCCTTCCCATTTCTTTATTAATAATATTTGAACAGCAGAAAAAAATTAAACTGAGACAATACTTACGAAATCAAAACTAAATCAAAGTGAATTTCAATACTGTCCACAGAGAATTTTATTTAAATGTTTACCAAAAAAACGATTAATATTCCATTTGAATATAAACATCAAATTTTTAAAATATTTAATTTTGTGTCTTTAAAAAGGAGGGTGTCGTGAACTGTAAGTTAAATTTAAATTCATTTTTAATTGGAATATATTTTTAATTTAAAATAATATTTTTATCATTTTGTATGCGATACACCTAAAAATAATTTTTCTTGTGTAAACTATTCTTCCAAAAGATCAAAACTAAATCAAAATTAATTTCAATACTGTTGACAGAAAATTTATTTCTATTTAGCTAAAGCTTTACTGTATGTCAACCACTGGCAGCATTAGAATTTAAATGTTGTTTATTAAATTCTATTGCAGTTTTCTTCTATCATCAATTAGCATATATTATTTTTAACTTTGACTTGCAAACAAGCTTGCCATGCTTTCGCAAACCTTAATATATTGATTACATAAAAGATCTTATTGAGGTTGAGTAAGCATACACTTTGATCTTTAAATGTTGCAAAGCAAACAAACAAACAGTACAGGAGATAATGACAAACTGCTTCAACTTCAATATTACAACTGCATCAGGGATTGTCAAAAAAATTTTAATGACCTTTATGATACTTCTTAATGTTATCAGCTTTTTAATGGTCTGAATCTAGTTTTTCTTTATTTTCTTTCAACTTCATTGAAATTTTTAAAACAACATACTGGTAATATAGGTTTAGATTACTTATTTTTAGGCCTAAAATAATCATTGTACCAAGGGCGGTGTATCCGTATTTTTAATTGCTTGTTGTAATTTTTTCATTTATTAAGGTGTCCAAATTGCGTATAAGTGTCACAATATTTTGCCCATGATTGTCTGAAAAATCTGTTGTTGCCCAAATCTAAATAAACTACATGGTTCCGTTAAATTCTGCAGAAAAATTTTTGAAGAAAATCTTTTAATTTTCTATTTTGTGCAAAAAAATGTGGAAAATTACTCTTTTTTTCAGTAAATATTGATGTTTTACATTCCATGGATTTCCAAGATTATTGAAATCAAGATTTTGGTAGAAATTTGATCGAAAAACCTAACTTTTATTTGATGAAATTTAAGAAAACATGGTATTTATAAGTTTTCATAGCGTAACAAGGATCTTAGAGCTATCCTAGTTCCATAAAATGGCAAAAAAAAAAAAATGTTACAGGCATTCTTGGACTTATAGATGAAGCTGTTTTAAAAGTTGTTATTGTGTTCCCGGTAATTTATTGTTCGCACACTCTTACGTTGGTATAATTTTATCCTAAATATAACTAGCCTGGTTATACATACTGCCTGGATCTTCTTATGGAACTTTATGCTAATAAATTTCCACAGGTAATTCAAGTCTTCTGGGAAAAAAATGAAGGTGTTTTATAAAAATAACTTTCTGAATTGGTGAAGCGCTCAAACCGAGTAATAAATTTTTTTTCTTTTTTTATAACTATTTTTAACATAACATTGTCTGTGTTTAGCTGATTCAGGGGGCAAATTAATGGATCGTTAATCGTATTACGCAACCAATCTCTGCAGTTACTGCAAAATGAATAAAAAAACAATTTTTTTTTGTACTTCTTTTCTTAGCAACTACTAAGCTTTACTTAAATTAATCTAACCTAATTGTTAATTATTCATGAACTACCATTCCTGTTAAAATCACAAAAACTTCATTATAATCACTCTATTATTCTTATAAAATATCAAACAAACATTCTCTCTATTCGATAACCATATATAAAGTGTTTAAAAAATAACAAAACATTTTGAAAATAAAAAAATTTTACTTGATATATTGATTTTTAAACATTCTATTCTCACAAAACATGATAGCAAATGTGAGATTTAAAAACAACTTGATTTAAAAAAAGATAAAACTATTATCTTATTACAAATATCAACTTAAACTTTTGCGCCTGCAAAATGCTTTTATTATGATTATTTCAGTTGATCTTTTCAAATAGGGTTTAAACACCTGAACTGTAACCATATAAGCATATTTGCTCTCGTCTGCAGGTTATTTTGCTAAATACTTTTTAAAGAAATTTATATTCGATGTATTTATGCGAAATAATCTCTTCGTATTTATATGCTGTAACTAATATTTATTAATATAAAAAAAAATGCTTTTTTTTCTTTCACAGCATTTTTTGTTCAGTTACTCGAATATTAACTTAACAAACATATAAATCTGGAAAAAAATAAAAATATATGTGCTTTCTCATGAAAGCATGCAGCAATGTAATGTCATCATAAACAAACAGTGTATAAACAGAAAACATGATTAAATTTTATCAAGAAAGCAAAGCTAGGAATTTGCCTTTGCTTTGTTATTATTTCAAGTTTTTATTTCTCTTGTATATATTTTGTTTGTGGCTATAAATATTTAAAAGACTGATATTACATACACTGTTTTTGTTTTATATTAGATTGATTATTCTGAGTAGTATAAACATTGCTTTAAATAAAATCAGCTTTGTTACTGTTCTGTTTTTTATAACCTTGAGATACCATATTTATTTACTATTTAAAATTTTCAAAGACTGGCAAAACAAACGACTTGGTTAGAGTACCGTATTACCGTTTTAAAGTGTTTGTGGCTGCTGATTCATTTTTGTGTTCCATTTTCTGTGACAGCAACAAGAATAAATAAATGGTTTTCTCATCACAATATATGTAGTATAAGTAATTATCACTGGTTTATTACCAGGGGGAAAATAAAGGGGATTTTATATAAAAATTTGAAGAAAATGCCGTCACAGTCACGAGAGCAAATAAATGCTGCCACATCGTCGATCTGTTGTGGCAAAAAAAATGCCGTCACACAAATTCAGAGGGCTTAGTTATAGAGTTTCAAAATATTAGGTAGAAATTGCTAATTTTGCACTGGGAATCTTGGTGATAAATCTTGTGAAAAGGTTAAATACAAAATGATCTTGCTGCAGGTAATAAAATTTTCAAGCCAAAATACAAAGCGTAATCATATGTAACATTTTCAAATTTTAAGAAAATTGAAAAACAAATTCTTGGAAGGTATCTAAAAATGTAACTTTTCGATAAATTTGCAAGCCCGGAGAGCGAGAACATTAAACAGGTGACCATACAGGTAAAAAGATACTCTCTATACCTCTATAATCCATAACTTCATGGAAATTGAAAAAATAAATGAATAAAAATGAACGCATTTTAATAAAGCTTCAAGAATTGCAATGTTATGAAACCCTGTGACTGAGCTTAGTATATTTTCAAAATGGCCGACACTCATAACTTATTACAAATATTTAGCATGATAAAACAAAATCTGAGCATAATGAATAAAAAAGCATTGTTGCTAAGAGTGTTTCTGCTGGTAGTCAAAGGATTACCTGTCATCAAATTTTGCTCAAAATTCCAAAAATTTAACAAGCATTTTTTTGAATTTTTTTTGAAATCTATTTATAGATTTTGAAATGTTGACTTTAGGCCTAAAATGCTAAATTTGGGCATATTTCAGTGTAATACAGATGAACGAAAATTTTTTTTCAAAAATCTGAAACTGCTACTGGCGATGCGTTATCCTTGAAAAACGGCTAAAATGAATAGTTTGAGAAAAAAATCATATTATGTAATTATGAACCAAAAAATTTTAACAATGCTTTTTAGCATTAAAATTAAATGAACCTTAAAAACTACAAACATTAATTTATTTAAAAGAGGTTATATAACAAGCAGCAAAAACTGACTTATAAAGAGTTTAAGAAAAAGTGTTTAAACATATTACCAGAAAGAAGTGAGTACAGTGGAATCTTTTAGCTTTGCCGAGGCCAAGGGGCCACACATATCAAATTAGACGTTCTTAGTACAAACTTTTTATGAATCTAAATATTTTGCGACTTACCAAACATTCTCACTCTATTCAATTCTTTTGAAGCTTTGCTTTCAGCTGGTGACATAAAGCATGCTGCAGCCAACAAAACCTTAATAACATTTAATTACAATTTCCACTATAAAAAGTTCAATGATGTGTCACAATTTGATGAAGGTCAGTATGTAACTTTAAATAGGCCCTAGTATCTCCATCAGAATCTGAACTTTCTTTTTATCATGACAACACCCTGTTCAATAGTTTGATGAACGTTACACTAATTTTGATTCAATTAATTCTTACTGGTTAAAATATGTTCGATGCATGTTTTAAAAAAACAAATAGCAATCAGCTTTTTCGTCATCATTATTCAGAATTAAAAAAGCGTTTATCTCTCACAATTCCTCTCTTCAAGTTTTTTTCTTTTCTTTTTCTATTTAAAAAGCTTATAAATTGCAAAAAAACAAACCTTAAATATACTAACACAAAGACTGAGTTCAACAATATAAAGCCTACCAGATTTCACATAAAAAAAAAAAAAAAAAACTAAGCAATAAAGAAAAAAAAAAGTTTCATGACAAAGGCCATTAAAAATAAGTACAACAATAGCAATAAGTAGCAAAAATTTTACCAGGTGGTCCTATAGCTCAAAAAATAGCCCTCAAAATTAACGCAAAATTTTGAAAAAATTTGAAAGGGTTTTGAAACGAATAAAAATATAAAATTCTGATTATTTTGGCCAAGTATCAAAATATAAAATATTAAAAAATCAAAGAAGTCTTCAAAAATATTTTAGACATACACTCAGATATATGGATGAAAAGTTATAGAACCATCTCTGGGGTCCAAAAAGAACATCCTGTGGCTTTCCTAATCAGAGCAAAATTTATAATCCATTGCAAAGCTATTTTGTTATAACTGAAATCTTTATGCATTATCGGTGCAGTTGCGTAAGCTCATGTTCAGGTTTATAGTTTAGTAGCACAGTATTTTAGAACACTAATAATCTTTTTTTCATTTAAGTAGTATTTAAAATATCTTTGCAAATTCTAGCTCTCTTTTGACAAGCTATTTAATTACGTCAATCCAAAAACAGCAACTTAGCTGAAGAAAGATATAATAAATTATATCACCTACAAGTATTAAATTTACCAGAGCTAAAACCTAAGTATCATGCTTTATACCTAATTCAAATTAAATTTTGCTTTATCAGTCATATTTCATACATTATCAAAAACTGCAAGATTTTGTACTTTTTTTTAATACAATGTTCTCAAAAAACACTTGCCAAGTATGATTATCAATACCATACCAAGTATGATTATCAATACCATACCAAGTATGATTATTATATCAACCATTACGGATAGTGTGAAAGGTTCAAGCAACTACTTTATCAAAGATAAGGTGGTTAAAGTGTCAAAAAAATCTTTTTTACCTTATTAAACATGTTTCACTTTTGCTTATTTCCTAATTTTTACCATTTACGTATTATTACTAATAAGCATAGAAAGTTCCTTATTTTATAACCTACCGTTGAATGTCAAACGATTGTTTAATGGCTTACTCTATAAAAACATGATAAAAAGAAGAAAAATGTTTAAAATTCTACTTTCTAATAATAATCAAAATTAAGGGCATAAGCAAGGAGTGTTTTATCTTCAGACGAAGTTTGTCCAGCTAGGGGTTTGGTACTCGGCTGGGTTAAACTTTGAAAACAACAGATTTTAAGAAAATATCATAACTTGCCAATTTTTAAAAAGAAATTTATAGACTAAAATATATAAAAAAAAAATTGAAAGACGAAAGAAATTAAATTTGAGTGATATCATTCTACAAACAGGTTTGAGTGATATATTTTCAGAATTGATTTAAAACAAATGAAACAGCATCATTATATAAAAACAATTTGATTTAAAAAACTATACTTTGAACTCTTCTTCTCCTGACCATGAAGACCTTCCAACTAGAACTTCAATAAATGCTGAACCACAGTTTCCTATACACGAAAAGCATATGCGTTCAATAAACAGTGAAGGAATTTCCTAAGGTAGAATGCTGTCATGAACATATTTATAAAGGAAATTGATGACAACTAATGCTCAGTGAAAATTTCATCCTTTTTATCATTTGAAAAAATAACTGCAATTTTACATATTAAATTTAAAAATCTACACCACAAGATATAGAACCCAAATTTTTTTTTGTTGATCTTTTAAATTGTTCTGCATTTAGGTATCTCCAATGGTTAACAAAATTAAATTTTTATATCCCTGATATACATTACCTTAGTGCATTAGTATTTATAACAAATATTTAATACTATATCTAATTATTTGTTTGTATAATTGTAATCTCTGTGTTCAATGAAATATATTTATATAAATATAAATTTGAAAAAAAAAAAAAAAAAAAAACAAGTAATCCTGAGTCTTAACTAGAAAACAAAAAGTTCAGATATTATTTATCATTTTAAGCTTTAAATTAACTTTCAACAAAATCTTGTGATAGGTGTTTCGATTGATGGCTTCACACAGAAGTTCCTAAAACATATGTTTAAAATCTAATTTACAGGTTATTCATTAACATACCTATATCAATAGATTGGATTTTAGCAGCTTTTTCCAGCTAAAAATAGTAACAAATAATGAAAATTGGATTAAAGCTTTTTGAAGTATATTATATATATAATTTTTTACAGAATTATTTTTTCTTCACTAGCAAAAACAAATAAATTGTTGAAACAACAACCTACTACACAGTAATCAGATCGAATCAAAGAATTTGCAGCTCCTTTGGCAATATACACATGTTTTCTAGAAGACACTTCAACGTTTTTGTCTGCCATGTTTAACTGTATTTTCTTGGTGATTCATCATTTTATTGCTTATTTTATGGAGTGTAAAAAATACAAATCAAAGACTCAAAACTTTATAGTATGATTAAGATAAGCAATTTCACTTAAAAAAAAAGTAAATTTACATTACAGCGACAGTTATATCCTTCAAATGCGGTTAAGGTGTTAAATAATGATAAAGAGAAAATTTTTATAACTTTCAAAACTCCTAAGTGAAAATTATGGCAATTTAAACTTCTTACGCATATACAAGTTAAGCCCTCGCAATTAGGGAAAAAGTGCAATGGCAAAAGATTGCCAAGGCATATGCATATTGCATCAGCAAAATTTTTTATTTATGGCAGTTTTTCATTCTTTACCCTAAGCGTGCCTTCCCCAGAAAAGACTGGGATTACGATGTAGTAAAATATCCCAGTCGAGGACTAGTTCGGGTTTTGTGCTCTTTCACATTGAAGTCGATTTTTGACCGGTAAATGACTTTTAATGGACTGAAGAACAAATTTAATCAATTCTCTATGAAATTTTGTTTCGGAAAAAATTGGCAGTTCCATGGATTTAGAAATGATTTGGCTGCTGTGAACATTTCAAAACATTGGAAAAATTGGCTGACGAAAAACTTCCTCAGAAATTTTTTGACTGACGCTATAAATAAATACCTAGGAAATCACTCTGACAATAACGCTGAGGTGAATTGTGAAAGCTGCAAGGTAAAATAAGTTACATTAACATATACATGTATATCCTGATAACCATAACATACAGATGCCAATGTTTTTAACCAAAACAATGTCAACCATAAAATAAAGCTTTTGTTAGCAAAAATAGCTGGTCTTGAGTTAATAAATCTAAAAGAAACTCTATGAGGTAAAAATGTGAGATGCTCTGTGGGTTAATAAATGCCTTACTTGTATTTCTACTGTTTATAATAGTGTTTTTTTTTTTCTTTTTGCGTTTCCAAGAAGTAAAACCTATTAGATGGCTGCATGTGAAAACTAAATAACTTCTACATGCATTTACCTGTAAAACAACTACAGCTTGTTTGTTTGCACCACTTGAACATTTCCATTTAAAGTAATTTCCAGATTTTATCAAGTTTTCTGCTGGAAAACTCTAAAACAATAACAAATACTTCAAAAATAGTTTTTGTTAGATATTTACGCTTATGGCTTTGTGTACATCATAATTATACATATGACTGGAAAAATTAAGAGTGGGCTTAGGACAATTTAGAACAACTTAGAACAATTTTGAAAAATTCATAAATGGTGGGATTATTATTTGGCTGCCAGTCATAATAAGAATAAATGCTTACTTAAATTCAAAATAACTTACTACATAAAGTTTTCGCTCAAAAAAAACTTTTTTTGACGATTCTTAAAAGTGCTAAGTTAGCATTATTTTTAAACTCTTGTCCCACAGAACACTTTAGAAATGTATAAATATATTTTTACCAGTATTATGAAGAATCATATACACTCTATTTTGCACAAATTAAAATTTTAATTAGAAAAAAACAAGAAATTAATCAGCAGATTTGTTTTAATTTTAAGCAAACAAAATCTATCCTAATAAAAATATTTACGATTGAAAAAAAACACTCATTATTGATTTTAAGTTTAAGAATACGGTTAACACAGCTATATAAAAACAATTTACACAATACCAGCTAGTAATATAACATGTTTATTTTAAAACTCCTTTTAATGCTGCTTGCTTGAGTTTTTAGGTCCATGCAGACCTGTAAGTTTAAGTTCTCAATTGTGGCGCTTCCCTGCAAAATTAAGCCATTTGGAGATCGCTTAAGTCTTGAATTCCTTTATACAAGGAGCGTCAATAAAGACCTTCAGAATATCCTCTAAAGTTTGGTTTCCAAAGCATTTTCGAAGACAAGTTTTTTCTGGTTCAACACAGAAAACACCATTCACATGTTGCAGTGAGAACGGAAATGTCCATCATAATTTCCACTATTTTTAGTAGATTTTTTAACTCAGGGCTTTGTTCCTTCATAAGGTCTGAGTATATGAAGGTCTGTCACTGTTTGCTCTAAATATTGCCATGCATTGGTGTAAAAGGTGTAAAAGAATTTGTAGCTTCATCTTCCTTATCCATATTGGCAATAAAACTTTGACAGTATCTCAATTTTAACACAACCAAATGCTGCATCATTCTCAGCAGATTATTTGGCCATGTTATGTAATTTAATCCAACATGGTATGAGAGTGAAATGTTGTCAAAATCAGAAAACCCACTTCTTAGAAGCAATTATATTTCATTTAAAATATTTGAAAATTTAGCAATGTATTGCTGCATGTATTTGTCAACAGAATTCTATGTCTTCAGCCCTTCTATATATCTTCTTCTTATGTCATATTTCTATCATTTGACTGACTAATTGCTTCTTGGTGAACAACCAAAGCTTTATAATTTTTGACTTAATCTTAGCCTTGCACTGGCTTTTGCTTCGAAGAGTACAACCATATGATTAAAGGTCATTTGCAAGATTTTTTCGAAATGTATACATATATCCATCATAAATCAACATTTTTCCTCCTCTTTCTGTTGTTGCCAACTCCATTTTTTGATAAATTTAATGTTAGTGAACGTGTAGGGGCAATTTTCCAAGGGCAATTAGAAAGAGTGCAATTTTCCAGAAGGGATTAAATTGGGGGAATTTCCTGGACGAGAGTTTTCTGAGCAGGAGTTTTCACTGGAGTGTTTTTTTTGCAAGGTTATTTTGTTAAATTTACAAAGGCGTATTTAAAAGATTAAACTCACATTTTTTTTCTTTTTTTGAATAACTTGCGTTTCCTAGAGAGCACAAATTTGACTCACAAGAATATTAACAAATTTTAAGTCATGCAGTCTAAACTGAAAATATTACTCTTAAGTGAGTTGATTGTAATATAT
>JAUZNK010005648.1:0-25961 GCA_035046665.1 Euphysa ruthae
TATATATATAATATATAAAATTTTTTTGCTGCAAAACACCTTGTTTGTTTCTTAGTCCATTTTGGGACCGGAAATTATATAAGTTAGCTTTTGTCAAAAATTTTTTTAGAATGATAGAAAGTATTGTTTCTAATAAGTGAATGATGTCAACCATACAATAATTTATTAAATATCTTTACAATTATCAGATTTTTGTTTGTTTAACCTTTTCATGGCAACTGCACAGCAGCGAACTGGTAGACACTTCCTTTCATTGATACCACCAGGAAATAAAGGTGGTAATGATAGACCGCACAAAAGATGTTGAATAAGTTCCTGGTACGGTAAGAAGAACACCAAAGGACACCTTGAAAATTGTTTACTTTTGTCGTTTCTGTCTCTCATCCTGATGACTGTTTTGAAGCTTATCACACCCTCCTGGAATACTCTTTAAACTTATCTGCTCTGTGAAAAATTAACCTTTATCTATTTGTATACATTTTACGTTTTTATTGAAGTATATTTTACTGCATATAAATTAAAAAGGTTTTTAATTCTTTTTAATTTCCACTAATTTTTAGTCCCTACATAAGCTGTATTTTAAAAATATTATTATAATATTATTATATAATATTTATATTATTTTTATTTTTTTTTCATAGCTGGAAAGCCACTTTATTAAAAAAAAACTTTATTTACAAAAAAAAAAGCCCTTGATATTGAAATTCTGGTCAGTAGTTTTCTTTCTATAGGCTTTATAGTGAAAAAAAAAAACAAGGTAGTTTTGAGCTCAGTCATATAGCTGTTTTTTGCTCAGTCACGAAAGGGTTAACCAGTGCCATGATATAGCATTCGAAGCATGCAAAATGAAATAGGTAAAAAAGTCAGTTAATTTAAATGCACAGAAAAAGGTACAATATTATCGCATGGATTTTTTCAAAATAGTAACAAAATAGGCAGAGATTCATTTTTTCTTCTTGATTTTTGTCATGGAATTTTTGCGTAATGCTTGTGAAGATTTACCTGCTTTATTGCCAAAACTTCTAGAACTCTAGCTTAACTATCCTCACATTACACTTTTATAAAACTAGTATGTAAGAATTTTTAGGTTGAAAATTTTAATCACCTTCAGACTGCCTGACTTGGTTTATTTTACCTTCAACCCAAAATATACGGCTGATTATTCCTAGGTGTTAATTAAAAGTTTGTGGTGTAAATATATCAATCAATCTGTCTTATTAAATTATATAAAATTGGATTAATAAAAAAAACATTATCCTCTATAATCTTTATGTTCATATTAGGAATACTTTGTTTATTTTTTATAGTGCAGAGCCACGCTCCTTAACTCTTAATGTTGCTGCTTACAAAACTGTTATTAAAGTTTTGTCTACTAAAGAAATTTCAGATATTAAAATCATTGCCAAGTAAGTTAATGATGCTGTAGTTTTCATTTAATTATTTTTAACTTTTCTAAAGAATTTCTAACTAACATGGTTTATGAATAAACCATGTAATTTTTTTTTTTAATTTAAAATTTCTCCTCTTTTCTCAAAAGAACATTGTTTATCTGCTTTAATCAATTTGGGTAGTAGGCTTTTTTTACCTCTATGTTCACTTGCTGAAGATTATTCTTCCTTTTGCGGAACATGGCAAATACCTGTTTAGCGTCTGTCAGAAAAAATTCACTTGGATAGTAATGAGCCTTGGGTGACAATACTACAGTATCTTTATTCCTACCTTACTGTAAGTTGGTTGGTATTAGGATGGGCTTCCAGTTGTAAAAACTATGCTGTAGGCTATTGGTGGTGATGCAGTCCTGCCTGCAGTGCAATATTGCAGATTTGATTTTTATGCCTAATGTTCACAAATAACTTGGAATTCTTACATTAAATCCGTTACAAAATCTGTTGCCGTGAAAGTTGGATCTATTCCGGATACAGCAGTTTCTTCTGCCCGAGATTATACATTATATCTATAAGGCTACCATTCGGCGATGTGTTGAGTATTGTGCCATCTTTGTGTCAGATACATCTTCTTGACCAAATTCATAGACATATACTCAACCTTGTTAGTCTTGTTCTTTGTTCCAATCTCAATCACTTTCTCGTCGTAGAAATGTAGCCTCATTGTCACTGTTCTATAAGTATTTATATGGACACTGTTCTGATCATAAAGTAATAATTTTACTTTATGATCTAATTTTCTCAAGGACCACAAGGCTTTCATCTGCTAATCATCATGGTAGCAATCCCTCAACTTCACAAAAACTTTTATTCATCAAATTTCATCCCATGTACTGCTCGCTTGTGAAACTCTTTACCTTTTGATTGGTTTACTTTGGCTGATGATCTCCAATCCTTGAAGCCTAACATCAACCGATATCTTTCTCAGTCTGTGAACTGCTTTATCTTTATCTCTTCTTGCAAGTGATTTAAAAATAAATTCATCAAGTGATTAGGCACGCACCTGTGCTACATATGCGAGTAAATTATGGGAAAAGTCTGACACTTCTCTATTCCAGACAAGATTGGTTAAATATACCTAATGATACCCAATAAGTAGTCTACTAAGTGACCTTTTGAAAAAGAGTGTCAATTTTGTCCTTTGATTATGATTTTATTATAAAATTGTGTATACTTGAAAAAATTCAGTGATTTTATATAATGAAATTCACATCTGGTTTGATTTGAGTTTATGATGAAGCTTCAGATTAGGTTGCAGAGTAATATTTTAAAACGTTTTCACACATTTTCACCATTATTTTTGGGTTTGCGTAATTATTGTCTAATTATTGTTTTATGTTAATTTTAGGTCCCTGAAAAGTAAACAAGAGGTTGTCATAATTCCTTTAGTTGAAATTGTTGAAAATGGTTTTCTGTACCAAAGCACTCATTGGGGAATGTAAGTTATTATATTTTCCAGCATTCCTCCAATTTATTATACAGCCTTCCCCACTTTAAATTTCATACGCCCAAAGAATTTCTCTTTTGCCGACTTCTAACTTTTGTCCTATAAAGCGCCTTTGATAGCCCACTTTTTACTTGTTAGCCTTATACTTTTTTTATAATGTTTTGAATAAAAGCTGATTTAACTTTTTATGTTTCTTAAGTTTGATAGAAAAGCAGCCTTTATATTTTAGTATTGCTGAAGTATTAATCCCTATACAAAAACAACCTGGCTTTTGAAACCTTTCAAAATGGTAGAAAATTTTCTATTTATAAATCATTTCATTTAAGTAATATCATTTCTAATGAAAGAACATGCTAATTCCCTTTCTGCCAAAAAGATTTTTTTTTTTTTCAAAAATTAAAAATAGTAGCTTTCTACCATTATGAAAAATATTAAGGTTAATTTATTAAATTGTGATTGAGGCAACTCTTCAAGTTCAAACATGGTTGTGTTTTTTTTACACTATGCGAAACCGGAAGACAATAAAATTAGATATATTAACAAATCTCTCTTTTAGAGTTTTGTAATTATCTTTAGGTTACACGAAGAGTTTATCATTACTCCTCTATCAAAAGAAGTGTTGTTTTCTCCAGAAGAAGCTAAGTTAACTGTTAAAGGTAAGTAAATGTTAGTTTGCCAAATCAAATGTATAATTTACTTGATTAATAGTGGAAACTCATAACCATAAAGTAGTGATGAGAACTCTTGTGCAAAATTTGTCATAAATTCTTTACAATATCTATCATAATAACAAGCTATGGAACTATGATGTTGGGATTACTATTTGATGGTATTGATTTTTCAAGCACTTTGCTATCTATAGTGACTATCTTGTAACTTAATATAACACAAATCAATCCTGAACTTGATGTGTCTTTTGTAATTTTAATATTTATTAAAGAACAAAAAATAAATAGAGGGTCATGAAAGTTTTTAGGACAAGGAAATCGGAGAATAAAAAAATTTTTAAAAAAGTTGAGATGTTTATTGCAACATTTAAAGGAAAAGCATTATAGAGGCCTTGCCGTAAGCAAACAGCCTCTTAAAGTGCCTATTCTCATGTTTTTTACAAAAGTATTGTACAGTGTATTGTATAGATTCAGACAGTTTCACTATTTATTCCTGAGCAGAAAAAGCTGTTCAAATGGTGAACTCCAAACACCAGTACTGAGCTTCAATTCAAATGCTGCATTTCTCAGTCCTAACTTTTGCTTGTCCACTATAGGCAAAATATTAAAATATAAAATTACTGTGAAATTACAGATATTTTTCATATATTTAAAATATTGATTGTAAGGTTAACCGCATACTCATAATATTCAGCAAAAAATCAACCAACTCTTATCTCATAACTTTTCCATCACTTTGATGTTGGCATTTAGCACTTGTTTAAAACCTACAACAAAAACTTTTTTAATTTATTGATCTTGGTTTGAAACCCACTTCTTTTCCACTGTGTAAACAAATCGTATTTCTGAGAAATGAGCAGTAATTTTAAGTAATAGTATAGGCATTGAAAAGAAAAACAATAGAACTAAAATTACGAGAATTTAAAATAAACCTGTGTTATTTAAAATAAATATAATAAAATATTTAAAGCCTACTTAAATGATCAACTGAAATATAAAAAAATTTTGGCGAAAAATCTATAAACATCTTAGTAAGATTATTTGTTATAAGATAATAGTTTATTATTTTTTAAATCGTTTTTATTATTAAGAATCCCAGTTACTGGGATTATCATAACTAACATTACATTAAATATAGAAAAATGCAATGAATGAGGGCCGGTAAATTATACATCAAAATATGAAGTATATGAAAATAACAAAGTGATTATATGGAAGTTTTGTGGTTTCATGAATAATTAACGATTAGGTTAACTTGAAGTAAACTCAGTTGCTAAGAAACAAAGTAAATTGTAGAGAAAATAAATTTTTTATTCATTTTGTAGTAAAGTCAGTAATCTCCAAAGGAGGCGTTTTTCAATATGAAAATGTTTGCTCATTTATCCGTTATGATGAAGTATAATTTGCAGAAAAAATATTTGTGTTTACCCATGCTAGTTTTAGTTATGATATTTATTCCAAAAACTATCTTGTCATAAAAATGATAGAAGAAAGCCATGAAATATACACGTCCATGATCAGCTAAATATATTTAACCACAAACAGAAAAAAGTGCGAGCTAAACTTTTGAAGTTTGAATTACCAACAATAACCACGTGATCTATTAAACACTCAGGTAAAGTTAATTTACTGAGCTCTACGCAAGCCTTCGCACTCAGGGTAAATGGCAAGACCTGACTAGCAGAGGAAGTTGGAAATTTTTTCTTTTTTGAAAATAAGAAATAAACTAAAAGACAAACTATCAAAATGGGTAATGACTGGTTATAAAAGAATATTTTTTCATCACTGAAATAAATAACATTCTTAGTCGTAAGTTTCTTAAGCTATGTCATTCTTGTTTACAAATTGCATTGACTGTTCTTTCTTTTTTTAATTATTTATCTAGTACATGTAGTTATTAATTCATGGTTTTCAGTAAAATAACATTTTAAATATTATATTAATTAATATTATAGAGGCATGTCCAGGAGGCATTGCAAGTTTTGTAGGCAAAGAAGGAATATTTATTGAGGGTCAAATTTCGCCCGCACTACCTGCGGTTGCAGTAAGAATTACAGTGAAAGCTGATGAGCATGAATCTCGGGTTATAGAGACTTCTACAAATGATGAAGGAAAATACAGGTGAAAATTTTATTCACCCTTCTCCATCAGCTTGTTTTAAACACTTTTTCTCCGGAATTGTGTAATATTTGTCATAGTTTTGGGAAGTAATAGCATAGGTAGGTTGATAAGTTCATATTTTTTTTATGATAAAATCAGGGAAAAGCCAATGTCTATTTCTAGCTGGATGACAGATTATAGTCATAACCACCCCCAATCACTAGGATTAAGCGGTAAATCTTAGTATTCATTTTTAGAGAAATGTTTGGTATGGTGAAATTCTTAGTAAATTTTTTAGCATTACTTTAATTGCTGATTAGGGGGACAGGCCTAGGTCCTTTGAGGTTACTATATGGGCATAACAATGAATGTATGAATATTAGTTTAAAAAACGTTTTTTGATGTTGGGCTTAAATATTGCTTAAATTTGTTAATTTTAGGCCTTAAAAGAAAGTTTTCTTTTTTTAATTTAAAGACTGTGAGGTATTTTTTAAACGATCTTGCCACCTGAAAAAAATGATACCTCAATTTTTCTCAAAAAATTTTTGTTAAAATATTATATTTGATATCAGGAATTTTTTCTAAGTTTTTATAATCTTGCTTATATGAGTTAACTTTTAATGCAACCAACAATGTGTCTCATGATGTTAACCATCAAGTCGGCTGTATTATTGCTGAAATTAGTATTTTGCAAATCTGTAGGGTTACCAAAAGGTTATAAGGTTTTTTCCATTTGAGTGAGGTTTTTTAAAATTTGATGGAATTGGTACGATTAAGTGGTGTCAGTATAACCTGCAGTGGCAAGCAGTGAGCTTATCTGAGTGTATTTATATTAAGCAAACCCACCTGCTACATTTTTACTAAAAAAGCTTATTTGGGAGTATTTAATGTTTAAAATCCTATTATGTTAAATTTTGACTTTTAACTAAGTAGCTGTTTGAGCTAGTGGCCTGTTTTTTAATACATACTTCCTTTAAGTATTTATTGTTACTTCAGAAAGTCTCTGTTAGATAAAAATTGTTATCGTCTGGTTTTAGAGTTGGACCAATGCACAGTGATATCCAATTTGATGTTGTAAGAATTTATTGAATTTTATTTTTTTGTCAGATCTACATAGTTAAATCATGATCAAATGAGCCAGCATAATGTTTTGATTCAATTAAATTCATTTAAAATTTTTTTTGCTTCGATGTAAATAAAAACCCAACTAAATTCAAGAAGTATAAAACACACAAAATTAAGTGCAACACTTATATGAACAAATTTGACCTTTCCACTCTTTAATTCAACATTTAAAAATCTCCAAAGAGGGAGAAGTTTGATAGAATTTGGAAGTATGTTCCAAATTAGACTACCTTTAAACTGAAATGAATTTGTTCCATAGGTTTTAGAAAATGTGGGAGGATGAGTTAATGTAAAATTACTTTTAAGGTTATATGGAACTTGTTTAAATCAGAGATCTTGAACTAATTTAGGACTTGTATGATGAATAGACTTATATATTTCTGTCATCAGTAACTGCAAATGTCTTAAATTAACAATTCGTCAAGATCTAAATCATAGTTGTTGTTGGAGATTGTTCTTTTTATAAGATTTATTTCTTTTTTGAAACAAATCCAGATCAAAGGGCAGAAAGAAAAATATGAGAGAATATGGTCATAAACTAACAAACTTGATTGAGATACCAAGAAGGAGTTTCTTAGATATATAATGGCACACAGTTTCTGGTTTGCCTTTTTGGAAATACTAATAATATGACTGGAAAAGGTTATCAGTTGTTATACCTAATATTTCTGCCTCGTTTTTAGCATCAATCTTTTTATTACAGATAGATAAAGATAAGATCTAAACTATTTTTTTTACTCCAAGAAACATCAGTTGGAATTTTGAAGGGTTTGCAACAAGGAAATTTATAGAAAACCAACTGCATACGCAGGTTAATTCAGTTCTAAGTTTACAGATAACTGAATCAGAAGATGTGTCTCAGTCATGTTTTTACTGTTTAGAATAAATTTACTCTAAAGGGCAACATGACTCCTAACTATCCAGGTAATCAAATATTGCAAATCTTCATCAGTTCCTACAGTTTTGAGATGATTATCATACAATCTACCCTTATACACTAAAGCTATCATTGAATATAAAATTGTTTATCAAATGTTTTTAAAGGTCACTGCGTTGCTGTTATTCCATCCTAGTGTTAATGCTTGAAAAGATTATGCTCGAAAATCTGTACTTTTATTTTAGCAAGCGTCAAAAGAAGGGTACCATATCACAAAGACATCTGGCCAGATGACTAACTTTAAAGCAAAGAAGCTTGCTCACATACATGTCAAGGTTTTACTCATTGTTTATATTTGTCATACACTTATCGAGGTTTATCATCAAAATTTAATTTACTTTATTAAATAAAAAGTTCTACTAAAAGTTCTAACGGTTTTTCAAATAAAGGCTCAATTTTTAAGATCATCTAGTTGTCTGTTCATTGCTGTTTGACACTTTCGTATATAACTGCATTGTCTGGTAATCATTTTGACTATTATTGTCATATTTTAATCAGCGCTTTGTCTCATTCTTAAAATCAAGTAATACTTATTTTTCATTCATAGTTTTGAATGGGAATGAAATAGTTATATATAAATCTAATTTTAATTTTAAAAATATTTTCTTTTCTCCCTTTTTCTTCAAAATTTTGCTTTAAGCCTTTGATGGTGTAAATTTTAAAAACTGACTCTCTTGGCTATTGTGAATTTATTTTGTTTCTTGGCACTGGGCTCAAATAAAAGTAAGTATTTAATGTGGTACTTGAAATGTTTTTTAAAAAATCATTGATTCACCTTGCTGACAATTAATAATTTCATAATACCTAGCTGATAAACAGAAAAAAGTTTTTAAAACTTAATGAATTTAAGAAATATGTAAGATATCTTTAATATGAGGATGATTTGTATGAAATGAGAAGTGAAAATTTTTTTATTTCTAGGAATCAAAGTTTCAATGGTTTTTTTCCATAATGCAGATGTGGTAACATCATAATTTATTTAATCTGGTTTTCTTACAGGTGCATAATGAATATGGAATTGCTATGGGTTTAGTACTTCTGTCATTAAGTGGTGGGCAGTACAGAAAAAACAATCTGACAAATTCCGATGGAGTTTTGAGTTTCACTGATTTGGTGTGTGATTTTTGTTATTTTTGATACTTTAAGTTTCATTGATTTGGTGTGTCCTGTTTTTAATACCTCACTGATTTGGTGTATCATTTTGGTGTGTTATTTGAACCCTAAACTTGCTTTTGTGTGGCTATGTATCACACCATTTTCTTAATTGTTCTATCAGCTCTTTGAAACCTTACTTTTTCTAGTCATAAGCGGAGAAATTTTGTATGTGTTTGTTATTGGACCAATTTGATTTTACTGTTGGGATATCCTTCTGATCAACAAACCCCTGGGGGGAAATCATATTAAAGTTTTTTCCTAACTCAAGTTATCCTGAGAAAAAAAAATCAAAAGAGGTTAGGTAACATTTCTCTTATGGAGATATTTCACGCTTTGATAATTTTAAATCAGGGTCATAAAAATAAAAGACATGTATAGACAGATCTGTGAAACAAGTTTGCCTTAAACCTCCCCCTTTTTATCTAAACTCTAAAATTTTAACAAATTCCTACTCACTTTTCTAATTTTGTATGAAGCTGAGTAACGAAAGTAGCCATCTTCTTAAAAAATCTGTATTAGCCTTAGGGTCCTATAAATTTAATTCCTTTCATGTGCCCATACTTGCATTTATTACAGTTTTTCTTGGAGTCTGCTTGTTACTATTTTCTGACTTTCAGCTTTTGATAATTTTTAGAAAGTTACCCTTCTATTAAGCTGAAATTTTGGATCTTATTAGTAAATGATTTTTTTAACAACTATAAAATAATTTTCTATAAATAATTATTTGAATAATTTTATTGGCATGAAACATATGTATTTTTATTTTCGTTAATATTTTCATATTATTGAAATTATATTAGATTAGTTATTGGCTGATGTTTATGAATTAATTTAACTGTACTCTCATACAAGATCTAGTCATTTAGATATATGTATATTTTATTAAATCCATAAGAATTTGATCTTTCATATATACGTTTCGGATATCTAACTTTAAACTAGGATATATCAACAAATAAGTAAAAAGTCAGAAATGATATTTATATATTTATTTATGATTAAATAATATTAAATAATTAAATGTTTAGTTTATTATTTTTTGCAGGGACCTGGGCAATATTTTTTGAGACCAATGCAAAAAGAATATCAGTTTGACCCTAGCAGCAAGGTAAGTATAAATTTTTTGATTTTAATCCCTTATTAAGTCATGTTTAGGTTTGAAAAGGCTTTCTGCAACAATTTCAGAGTGCAAAAGAGATTTTTTTTTTCATTAATTATGTTATTATATTTTATTATATTATATTACATTATTATATTTTGTTATTATAACACCTGTTAATTTACCACTAAACAAAGAATGAGTTATCTTTTATTTTTAATTTTTGATGATGGATAAATTTCACCATATTAGACCAATCCAGTATGCGATCTAATTAAACATTGTTATTTTAGATGATCGAAATAGGAGAAGGTGAAAATTTGGTTGTTCCAATTTCTGGCACCAGAATAGCATTCAGGTGAGATTAAAATTTCCCCACGATGTAGAAAAAAATAATCATTTCAGATTTACATTATTGTTTTTTTACCTATGGACATATTTTGTTGTTTTTAGCACAAAGAGCCATTCATTAGACAGAATACTTATTTATTGGGCCCAAAGCAGGAATTCACCTATGTTAGCTTGTTTGTTTGTAGCAATTCCCTGTAACCGTTCATTAGTTTTGTCTGAAGTTTAGGGTAGAAAATTTAGGATTTTGGTCATTTTAGACCTAGAATCAATATTTTTCAACTTTTTTAAAATTTTGCACTTTAAATTTTTGTGAAATCTTTCATCAAGCTGGAGAACCATAAATTTTTTGTTTAAGCATATATGAGATGGTAAAATTTTTGGCTGATAATGAAGTCTTTAAATAACATAATGTTAATGACAAATTTTTTTGGAAACGGTTCGTTATAATTTTTGAAGTTTTTCTTAAAATTAGAGCGCTTCTTTTGATTCATATGGTCACCTGTCAAAAACTATCCTTTTTTGGTACTGGCCCCAAATATGGTTGTTTTAGGCCTAAAATGTAATGGCTGGTTGGTATTGGGCTCAAATATGATTAAATTTTTAACCAAAAATTTGTTTTTAGAAATTTTATTTGGTACCGTTTATTATTTTGTTTTGAGATTATGCATAAAGTTAATGGACTATAGAGGGTTTCTTTTGGCTTATATTTTTCAAAAACACTCCTTTTTCGGTACTGGGTCCAAAACCAACATTTATATTTTCTAAAATGGATTTTAGATTTTACTAAATTTTACATGAAGTTTGAGGATCATAGAGTGCTTCTTTTGATCCATATAGTTCAACTAGTTAAAACTGGTTTATGTGTAAACTTAGTAAAATTAAATGATTTGCAATTTATTTAAGTAAATTTTTAAATTAAATTTTTTAACAATCCTTCTGCTTTCATAAATTCAGTTGGTAGTAAATATGCTGCAATTTTACCATGATGTCAAACACAGAAAAAGCAAAAATTAAAAGCAATTCTCTTTATAGTTGTACTGGAATGCTCACATCATTAGCTGGAATTCCGCATCCCAAAGCTTCCGTTGAGGTACACTGTTATTTGTTGCTTTGTCCGCTAGAAACAACATTTGTTTTTATTTATTTTTGTTATTTTTATTTTATTATTATTATTTTTTTTTTAATCCTATTAGAAGATCTTTATTTAATTTTGTTACTTTTATACTCGTATTGTTAAATGTCAAATTTTACTTAATAAAGAGTTAAAATTGGAAACATGCGATTAAAAAAATTTCTTTGAAAAATTTTGGTTGACACAGAAAATGAAAAAAATTTAATGAAATAAATAGATTTTTTTTTTTTTTTTTTATTCTTTTATCATTTTTATTTTTGTGAAATTTGTAGGGTTAGACCATTTCCTGTTGTAAAATCCTGCCAAAAGTGGTTTACCTTTTTGAAAAGAGCATACAGTATAATGATTTGTTATATCGCTCTGTATACAAATATTTATGATAATAATTATAATTGATAGTTAGGTTCTCATGGTAACCAAAAATAATATAAACCTTATTTCGAGAAGTTCATTAAACCACCACCCAAAGCTTGAAAGTATTCATTTACCAAAAAGTTACTATTAAGTTACTATTAAGATGAAGTCCTAGGCTGACGCTCTTGTTGTGAGACCATTTTTGATACTACTAGACTGTAATTAATGAAACTTTAATCAGTAGATGATTGATTAAAAATTAGACTAACAGTTAATTTAACAAATGATAACAGTAAGATAATATTAGGAGAGAAATTCATTGTGAATGCATACTAAACAATTTTTTTAGGCTGTTGGTTTACACAAATGCTCAGATTTACACGAGGTTTGTGTTTCTGATGAACAAGGGCATTATCGTTTAAGAGGTTTGCAGGTATGTGTTTAAATTTTAGATATTTTTTACTTCTCAGTGGATTTTACAGATAATGATTTTTATAAATTTTACCTCTAAGTCAGATAATCTGATTACCATATATGGTGTAATGTTATTGGAATAAAATTTTTTTAAACTTTTTTGAAACCTGACCCAATACCTAACTGATGTTAACAATACTTATTTATGAAAAGAAAAAAACGAGTTTCAAGAAATTTTATTTAAAATTGAAAAGAAATTTTTCCTGAATTTTTCTTTTAGAACAATATGCAGTCTGGGAACTTTTTTTTTTAGAACAATGTGCAGTCTGGGAACCTTTTCTTTTAGAACAATGTGCAGTTAGGAAAACTTTTATTTTAGAACAATGTGCAGTCAGGAAAGCTTTTTTTTTGGAAAAATAGGAATGATTGAAAAAAATGCAATTGTCTGTTTCTTTTATCAAAAACTAAATAAATTTTTTTGATGATTTTTCATTATATTTATTATAGCCAAGATGTTCATATAATATTCGATTAAGCAAGACAGATGATAACTTGAATATAGAACGGTTGGCGCCATATAACCAAGTGGTTCAGGTACTTTGTCTAGTGGAATTTACATAAAACCCATTCATGCCAAACTAAAAACCGGCTATATCATTATAGATTAGTTTTATTAAGATTATATTCTTTCAAAAAGTCTTACAACTCACCCTCATTAACTTCCTCATACTAAATAGAAAACTGAAAATACATTCCTTACCCTAAAAAAGAATAATTCTATGAACTTAGCTTTTTAAACATTTTTCTAAATTGTAATTACTCCCTAAAACAATAAAATTTTATGTTTTAGGTGCAAGAGAAAGACACGGAAAATGTGAACTTCATTGTATTTACAAGACAAAATAAGTTTCATGTATCAGTTAGCATAGAAACAAAAGTCCAACATTTGTCTACCTTAAAAGAAATGTTTTAATTTTTTGGACCAACTAAGTAACAAGAGATTTTTCTTTGTCCTGTGGTATTAGTTATTGATCTACCAATTATATATTTGTTAAAGTAAAACGTTTTCATTTAAAGAATTAAACTCAAATCAATGATATCATTAACGTTGGATGGGCCTATGCTTCTGCGAAAGGCAATTGGCAATGATCCTTTATGAGTGAGGCTCCAATGTGCACCTTGTGATCCATCATGCGTAAATTGCAGTACCTCCCACATAGCTTACAAGGTTGATAAGATTGCCATCGGCCACCCAGGCCTTACCTGTGACATCCAGTGTGTAAAGTTACTCTCATGCAACAAAGGAGCCCTTCACGTTAGTTCTGTTAAAGACTGGCTCATAGGCGATCTCAGGCACCTATCTAGCCAGCGGTCAGCCGTAGATGAGTCAGTCTGTAGTTTGCAAAGTTGTAGAGGTTCTGTGTTATGTCCTCTTCAAATGTCGATACACAAACAACAGCTACAATTATGTGGCTAGGCAGAAGACTGCTCCATATATCATTCAGTTTAAACCGAGTCTTTTGTTGCTGGTAGAAAAGAATCCTGTCCATAGGGTACAAAGCTTTCTCTTTCCCCATTTGCTCTATCATGAAATTTGTGGCAGCGGGTGTCAGTTCTACTCGCTTGACAAACCAGCAGGCAGATGCGGTTTTAATTGCAGCTCCAGCCATTCATTTGGTGACAATCAACATAAACAATCACTTCGCTTGAGTTAAAGACAACAACAGTGCTATATCATTCATTAGCAACCCTTTTTGTTGTATCATTCCCATGAACAGGCAGAAGATTGCAGCTACTGTACGTGCAGCATTAACAGCTGCATCTGCTACCACGAGAGTCTGTTAAGCAACAAAGCCCATATTGGCTTCACCTCAAAATGTGCCAGGGTTTCTGGATACCATCCTTTGAGCTGAGCTGTACCACTCTCACCCAAGTTCAAACAGATTGGCCAGCAAAAATTTATCACCAGCTACAATACTCCCTGCAGTGCACACGACCTGAGATTTTACCTTGACATAGCTATCAGAGAGATCGATAAAGTTACGTTCACACATGTTTCAAAATGAAGCTCGTTTGTGTGACCTAAGTCACCTTTGGCTTCTACGAGCTCATGGTAAGTCCTGATTATATCAGTTTGTGTTGAGGGCACCACCCACAAACCAGTGAGCTCAGGTAAATGCTAAGTGTTAAGATTGCTTTTTTCATAAATAGCTTCCGTTTCTGTGTTATATGTATAAACTTTATACAAAAAAATAAGAATTTAAGAAGAATTATAGATAGTTGGCGTTGCTTTTGAAAGAAATGATGTTTATAAAATCTTTTGCTTCATTTGGAAGGATATTCCAAATCCTTTTTTTTTGCTGGGTGATCACTACTCACTAGCATGAAGATCAGAGAGATACTTATTTGTGTTAGGAGAGGCACTTACGTTTAGATTAGATTGTCTTACTAATATAAGTCCAATTGCAGCTCATAAATACCAGAATTTAAACTAACATTTTAAATCTTATTATTATAATTTCAGTATTGTCTTTGTTATTTGCTTACATATTTTTATTGTATTGTCTTATTAGATGGTGTTTGCCACTAACAACTTTTCTGAATATGATCTGTCAATTGTTGATTATTTGTTATATATACAATCCTGCTCCTTTACGAAAATGCTCGAAATAAAGCCATATTTTAAAATTTGTACTTGTGTCGAAATACTAAATTAAATTTACTTGGGTTTGGAACCATTGAATTTATTTCAGACCGATTTAAATTTCTCTGTAAGTCAAGGTGTTATCAATTAATTCCAAGAGAAGTATTACAGATAAAAATGATATTATCGTTGACAAATTCTCAGTAGCTTGTGCAACGTGAAACATATCATTAATAAATTAAAAAGTAAAGGGCACTGAGTCCTGAAGTATTCTAAAGTTTACTTGCATTCATTTACTAAATATAGGACTTGTTTTCAGTCGCTAATTACGATACGATATATGTAGCTGCGTTTTTGTTATATGTTATATATGTTTCTCATTTCGATTTGCAAATGCCTATTCGAATACTTAGGTCTTATTGGTTGAAGCTTATGCTATCGCCGAGTGTGTCTCTAGAATCTACTTTGGCTCATTGGAATGAGTTCAATTGGTGAGTTTCGTAGTCAGGTCCACTAGCCCTTCAGTCAATTTCGTTACCTGGACTGGCATCAACTAGTGGAATGGTCTGCAGGAGTGGGACTTGAAAACTGTCTACATTTATATTCTTTATAATTCCGATATAACTGATAAGGCTGTTCACTCCTCCAGTGATGTCCAAAAGTTTAGGACTAACATGGGTTCTTGTCTCAAGTTTTGTTTTTGATAGGAAACCCGGAAGCAAAAGTTAAGTCCTTAAAAGGACATTTTTGTTAGTTATTGTAATAGATGATTTCATTGTAGCCTTATTCACCAAGACCATGAGGCCTGTGTTTTAAAGGAGATTATTAATTGAGTCTATTGTAATTCCCAGGGGTTAGGCGAACTTCTTTTGTGAGAAGAACCAGTAGGTTGTTCTTCTCTGTGACTACCAAGTTATGGTATGGTAGCGTTGATTAGAAACACCTCCCAATCTCCTGGAAATGAGAATTTCTCAGCCAGCTTAACTGAATAATTTCCTGTGTCCTTTTGTCGTGGTAAAACAGAGCATCTTTATTAGGGAGTAATGAAAGTCGATGCCATTATCAGGCATCATAGTATGGTCTAGACTCTAAGAGAAGCAGTTCTCTGTTTTTTCCAACTTGAGCATGGGGTTCTCAGTTGCCTTGCTTGGTTTAAAATGGCCTCTTTGCTCAGCATGGTCCATGGCTTTGTATAGTAGCTCAACACCACTTCCCTGTTACTGTTTTTTGTCATTAATATCTCTCATGGTTGGGTGCTCATCAACATTTTGACCTGGCTTATCAACTTCATCGGAAAATAGTGGTTCAAAACATGACTGATGTTTTATTGGTGGCGTTGGTAGCATTCTAGGAGTTTGTAGTATTGAACCTTTAGATCTACCCATTTAGACCCCTAGCAATATTCAAATGCTCTTAGGAAAGTTCGATGAGGTTACCACCTGCTGCTGAAGCATTTTAACGAGCTCTTCAGTTCCAGGTGGAGCCTGCCCTTTGAAACCTTGTAAGCCCTTAACGAAATAGCAGAGAGCTGTCATGAGATTGCTATCTTGAATTGGGTAACCATCGATTTCAATTTCCCCATACTTGTTAGACCCTAGATTGCTGCTTTGCAATTTAAAGCTTATATCAGCGAGCCTATCCATTTCACGTGTGGAAGGTGAAAGACCTAACACTTACTGTGCTATATCATAACATTCAGATCTGTTGGTTAATGTTTGTTCTGCCTGCAATGTTGGCATCTTGCTTTTAGGTTTGAACATTTGAAGTGGGTAAATAGTGCAGCCAATATTTCCTTAGGGATGTCTTGCGCTGAATCGCCTTTTTCATCCTATCTCGTTTTTCCTGGGCAAGCTCTTGGCGAAGTACTGTTTTGTCCTGCTTTTTCTTGAGATTGTCTATATTTGGTCAAGCTAAATGTGCTTGCCTGTGTGTTTCTGCAAACTTGTTAATTGCTTCTTTCAAAACTTCAAGATCATCAGCCATATACATAACTATACATACAAATAGCGTTCAATTGGATTTCACGGTACTAGATACTTACCTACCAACTCATCCAGTGAGGATTCTCATACGTGGACTGACAAGTGTGGTAAAACAATGTTCATTCATAGCCTCCTACTCATCCACCAGTCACAGTATGAAGCGCTATACCTTTGTGCTTACCAACCAGACCAACCAGTGTCTTGCAAAATCATAACAGATTTTGAAGCCCGAGGCCTTCCGGTTAAGACTTACACTGCTATTCCCAAAGAGCCAATCGTGTTTGAACCAAAAATGAAGAACGTTCTCATTGTGGATGACCTGATAGAAGAAGCAGAGCGGTCAAAGTATTTTGGCCACCTGATAGAGCATAAAAGTGCCATAGATTACTTTATTGAAGTCTATAGCGACGCAACCATTGAACAATATAGACCCCTGATAGTTGATCTGTCTCGCACTCATTATATCAATCCACATTTGCAACTTAGATGTGGGGAATGAGGTGTCATATACCCAAACGCAGCCAAGATATAAGAAATGGTGAGCATATTTGGACATGATATTAAGCCTTATGGCACTATAAACAAACGCAACCCAACGGAGCCCATTTGTCCTCAAAGGAGACCAGGAACCTTCTGGTCCTAAAAGAGAGCCCTGTGAGCGTAAATCTTCTGGTGCTTCTAGTCCTAAAGGAGCACAATGTGAACGTGGACCTTCCAGTGCTCCTGGCGCTAAAGGAGAATGCGGAGAGCGAAGGTCTAGAGAAAAAACTTAACTCTTGCACCCAATGGAGGTATTTCTCAAAATATAGATGGTTTATATCTCTCCATTGACCCTCAGCAGCTAGTAGCTACGACAGGGCAATGTTGATGGAAAAAAACTGTGTCCTGTATATTACAGCAACATATGGTTGGAATCGGTTTGCACGATCGTCCCTGCTACACTCCCAAAGGTGGGTCATTGGAGGATAAAAATTGAAGGCAAGATGGCTCTTAGTTTTGAGATAAGTCAAGATCGGTGAGATGATCAAATGACAGGAGTGGCAGTTTCGTAGTGTTTATGAGGCAGAATGACCATATTAAAGAAATGTTCCTTATAAAATTGTTATGGAGAAAGTAGATAGATATCCTCAGTTATACCCTAAACTAAACAAAACCCACACTATTCCTTATTCTGGGGCAGACTTCCAATTGACACAGGTAGCCAAACTTAAAGACCATCTAAATGCCGAGTTTGACTCCCTTGAAAGCCTTGTGCACAGATATACTCGGGGTATCAATGTTATCAAAGGTGTTGATGTCAGAGTTATTGTGATAGGCATCATTCTGGGTGGCATTTTATTGGGCCTCTTAGCGGCCGTGATCACAGCACCAGTCGTTCCAATCATTATATGCTTTGCTACCGGGTGTTGTCTTATGAGTGCTGACGCAAAGCTTTCCTCTAGTTGACTAAGAATAAAAGCTCAGAAACCAGATCCCTGTTTTCATAATGAGAGAGCTAAATTTAATTGCAGACCTAGTCAGTAACGTGTTGAATTGACGTAATAATTCAAGAATAGTTTCATTCAGTTTTAGAAAAAGTTTGAAAATACTACGCTATGAAAAAGGAAATATGGGCGAGGTTGGAGAAAGAAAGCATAGAGCTCGACAAGGCCACAAAAAAGGAATTGGTCAAGTGAGGCCGCAAGGAGGCTCGCCATTCCTTCAATAAAAAACTTGGGGTTGGAAGCTCATTTTAGAGATCAGTCGCTTCAATTCACCACCAGTGTATATGAATCTAATGCCCAGTGCACCAAGTTGAGTTTGCACTAAAAAAATTTTCAAAAAAATGACAAATTTGAAATTTAGATATAAGATGTCAATCGAATTTATCATGTTGAATTGCATGCTAATCAAACAAAACAACAATTCAATCTTTTCAAGGAAACTTACATACTAAATAAATAATCAAGTTTTTTTGGGGTGTTTTGTCATTGACACAGTTAGCCATCGAAGCACACCAACACTCCACCTCAGGAAATTAAACTTCACCAACTCTGTGCTATGCCCCAGCATTAGAGAATTACACTAACAAATATCACAAGCTACCAGATATTTTTATCCTCTTGATGGATATTATTCGAAAGGCTATTCACTTGCTTATGATATTTTACCGACAGAGACAGTGTGATGCAAACTGGGGTGAAACGGCTCCTTCCAAATTCCAGTCTATGCTCGTCCACATAAACTGTTCATCTTCCAGCACCTGTGCACTACAATAGTAAATGTAATCGATTTCTTATTTAAATATCAAACTATCTGCTGTGTTGAATACATGTGGTGCGCAAAATTGATTTCGATTTTCGGTTATGAGTGTTTTTTAAATATGTAGTAATTTGAAATTAAAATTTAATAGTGGGGAGGTTATGAAGATGAAACAGCCCGTATGCCCCAATATATTATTGTAATCAGCGCCCAAAATTTATTAAGTTGATCAATTTTCGATTATGGAGGTCTCCCACTTTGTGGAGTTAAAACCACTAATCCCTGAGACACCACACCTCCCTGGGTGAGGATAAGAATTGCTATTCCCAATTATATATGTAAATTAAATCCTCTTCTATACATGAAACTGTCCTTACCTAAACTAGTATTTGCCCAGTTGTTTATGTACGTGAAACCATCTTTGCCTACATTAATATTTGCCCAACTACGCATGTACGTGAGGAAGGCACTCAGAGGCCTTATGACCCTCTCACATCAGATTGTAAAACTCCACTAATCCCTGTGTGGTACCATGAGGGCCACAAGCCCTTCCATGGCCGAGGATAAAAGCTCCTAGTCCACCCCCTCCACCACCCCCCTACTCCCGCCCCCCATTATTACTAAATTAATAAAAGTATAAAAAGGAAAAGTTAGATATGTTTTGTGCATTTAATTGTGATTTCCAAAGTATTAGCTTGAAACAATTTTAAAAAAGCTCATGTAATAGCCACACTATTTCCTAAGATTTTCAAACTTAAAATGGTTTTTTAAAACTAGGTGAGCGAAAGAATTTTTGAGGGTCTTCACTAATACCTTGTTACTTTTCTTATTTCTGAGGATTTTCACTAAGATCTTTTCACTTTTGTTAATTCTGAGGGTCTTCACTAAGACCTTGTTACTTTTTTTTTTTTTTTTTTTTTTTTTTTTTTTTTTTTTTTTTTTTTTTATCTACCAAGATCAGATAAAATATCCTCAGATATTCTTCAAACTATGTTTTGTTCTCATATAATCAGTACATGTTTTATTATTTAGGTTATGTTATACGAGGAGGAGAGTGATAAACTAGTGCATATGGTGGCACCTGGTGTTGTTAAATATATTTCTTTTCCACCAGTGCCCCCAAAAGTAAGTCACGGCTTGATATGCATTCATTAAAAGTTTAAAATCTTGTTTATAAAAATAATATGCAGATTTTTGAACAACCACATTAAAAACTGGCTTTTTATAATACATGCAGATTTTGTACAAAACTTAACAAAAAGGTTTGTTCTTTTAAAAGGTGAAAACTTTGAATAACCTGTCTAGATTTTATTGCAGATGTTAGCGCTGGTAACTCACTATATTCATTTGATAAAATAATTACCCAAAATTCTGAAACTTCTTAGTATACCTTGATAGTCTGCCTAATCTCCTACCCAAAGTTTTGTGGTAAAGCCATCAAAAATCTGCTCTTATACGGTTTAGCAGTTAAAATTCATTTGAATACCAATGTGGGATACCTGAAATCTGTTCTTATATACGATTTAGCAGTTAAAATGCACTTGAAAACCAATGTGAGATTTGATTGGTTAAGAGTTTTTCCATAGAAGGTAAAGCACGCTGAAATTTTGTTTCCTTAAACAATTCCAAAATGCATTTTGTATGAATGATGTTTAAAAAACTTGTTTTCGCTCCTAGAGCCAAACCCAAAACATTTAAGATTTTGTCCAAAAATGAGAATGTTCAATTTTTATTTAAATGATGTATTAACATCGCAGAAATTTGAAATGCAATGTTAGGCAATATCAGTTCTTGTTTGCAAATCGGCCATTTAAATGATTTTATTGGGCCTCTTTGTCAATTACCAAAACTTGACAAATTTGTTCCAAAAATCCGGTTTTTTTTTTTTTTTTTAATTATGTTCTGATTTAGAAATTGTTATTTTTTTTCTCATTATTCTCACTTCACAACTCTTTTGAAAATTTGTCAGACCCTGAAACAACCTAAATTTGTTCCAAAAATTATTTTTTTTATATATTTCTCAAAAGATTATGTGCAGGTTTTCCCAAAACTCTGATTGCTGTTGCATGTTTAGAATTGGCTCACAAATTATATGCCCCAAAACATGTCAAATTTTGTTTATGAATCACATTTTTTTATCCTTTTCTATATATACTAGCTATATATACTATATATACTAACTTTGTTGAAATTTTGTGTGTTGTTAGAAAATGGCATTGTTGATTATTTTTAGCATATCAGCTCTCTTGAAAATTTTGCGTAGCTGGGACTGCAGCTCTGAATCTTGTCAAATTTATTCCAAAATTGAAAACTTTTTCTTGAAAAATTTTTCTCGTGTGTTGATTTTATAAAATTCTGTATGATGTAAAGTGATTTTTCCGGTTGTTGTCTCTTTTTGGCTATTTTAAAATTTTATCAAGCGATTTTTCTATTAAATTTTTCTTGTTAGTTAAATTTCTGTATCACACTAGAAAATATTAATTTAGCATTCTGACAATTTTATTGGACCTAAGCCTTAAAATATATAAGTCTATTTAGTGTAAAAATGTCATGACGTTTCTCTTATTTGTATTTGTATTTTAAAATGCTATCAGGCTTAAAACTGGAAAATGTTATCACTCCACTTTTCCTTTCTACTCTTTTCCTTTCTCCACTTTTCCTTTCTCCACTTTTCCTTTTTTCACTTTTCCTTTCTCATATTTTTCCTGTCTTTCCAGTTCTATCACAGTATAATCAAAGATTACTTAGGCCAGAGCGATTTAGATTTAACCAGAATTAATTATAAATATTCTGGGTGGCAAATTTCAGCTACAAATCATAGAATATACTTTTAAATTATTATTTTGAAACTAATCTCTTCCATTTGATCTCTAGGTATATGTAGTAAAACTTCAAACCAGTCTTTCTTCCAAATCATATGAGTACAGGTCAACATCGGCGACAATCATTCCTGATCATAATCTAAAGAAAAAACATGTGAAAGTTTTATTTGAAGCGAAGGTAAAATTTTTACAAGTTTTCATGTTTAATCGAATATAAATATTTTTAAAAAAAGCACACGTATATAAATAATTGATGTTTGCAGACACAACTTTATGATTTTAAGCCGTTTTTGTACAACTTATTTTTAAACAAACGTGTCATGTGATAATACAATTTACATTGTGTTTATTAAATTTGCTATGTGTTCTCTAAACGATATTTAAAATGATATCATTTATTTTTCTAATCTATCTTTGTCTGAATTTCTCAAAAGTTTTAAACAATTTTTATTTGTTAAAGGTGCGCCGCTTCAAATTTAGTTGCTAAGGCATTACCTAGATACCATGGTTGATATGTCTTCTACAACATCATCGTTTCACTATTATGCTTTTATGAGGATATAAAAAATCTATTTTATATATTAGTTCGTTTTTTTATTCTCCATAATTTAACACGATTATACATAACACATACTCAGTTTCATGAAATAATCCTCATTTTAAGAAGCAGGTTAATATTTCCTCTCATTTGTAATTAACTTGCCTTGATAAAATTCAGTTGAATTATATTTAGTAAAGGATACTAAATTCATTAGCATATTATTTGATTAATACCGCAATTGCGCATGAATCAAACAGTGTTTTATTACGGAATATAGACTTTTTACCTAATTCCATAAATTTTTGTTTTTTTTTGTATGTATATAACTTCGCGTTATAAATTTCCTACAAATACGCTGAATTTATACGAAGGTATGGGGTTCATTAAAGTAAAATTTTTTATTTTTCCAGAAAATAGTTTATTGATTTCAGTGCAAAGATAGGAAGTAGTTTTAGCTTGTTGACCGCTTTGGTTTTGTTGATCATGAGTGCTAGTTAACTTAATGTATGCATTCTTTACTTCCGCAATTTGGAGAAAATTTTGTTAGTTCGCATTCTTCAATTTCAAATAAGTATTTCCTTTAAAATTTTGATTCTCATTACATAATTGTGTATTTATTTCTTTCCTTGAAATTCGTTCCTTAAGGTCTAGTACTTACTACAGATTTGTATAAGATTGCCCTTGGATAAATTTGATAGATTTTTAATCGTAGAACTTTGCATTATTTTCTTTACTTTTGACGCTCATTTTATTTTTTAGGAAAAAGATGTAACATTTGAGCCAACACAATCTGTAGTCGCACTTCCTTTAGCTGTGGCACTAGTTTTTATTATCTATAATTATGATTCAGTAAGTAGCGTTTTGCACGATTATAGTAATCATATACTTAATAAATGTACATGATCGTATTTCGTTGTGTAAAATATGAGGTCTGTAAAAACGTTGAACGACCTGGATATGGTACTAGTGTTTCTTGAATATGATACTAACAATTTTTACGTCAAATGACTTGATAAATAAATATTAACGAACTGGAAATGTGTCAAAATGTTTTTTATTTTTATGAAAAAAAAAAAAAAAAAAACAGGAAAAATCTTCACTGAAAATTTCGTGTTTTTATTATCTCAGTTTTTTCATGTTGAATACTTAAATGATAATAGGCAGTGTATGGAGAACTGAGTTTTTGGACAATTAGTTTGACTTAAAGCTGGTTTTTATCATAAGTTTCAACGCTCTCTTTGCGAATAAGTCAATTTCTAAATAAATCATTTTAATTTATATAATCTATCAAAAACGAAATAAATAAGGGGCTTATTATGATAAAATTTCTGTTTGATGATATAAAACGCACTGTGTAATTTAATAGGTCTTTTGTTATTTTATAGAAAACTTTTTTTTTTTCAAACTTTTTCTGATTTTATACTTTCTCATTTTCTAAAAGTATTTTTGTTTTTAGGTTTTAGGTTTTGTTGTTGGCTTAAACTCATTTATTCAATCCTTTTCAAAGGCTGAGACTACTGAGTCAAGTGAAAGTGACCCAGATGAAGAATATATTGTTGTTCCCAAAACTAATATCAAAAGAAGTAAAAAAATACGCTGAATCATCATCTCGTAAAAAACGTATATCACTTTTGCGTAAAAATTAAAACACTGATTAATGTCTCAAGTTGAATAGGCTGTATTTTTGAATTAATGGAACATAATGAATGAGCACCAAAAACTGCTTAATGTTATTTTGAGGTATATGAAGAAATTATTTATTGTCTTTTATATCAGATTTTAATATTATTTTATGGGAAAGAAATGCTGATTTAAGTTTTCTAACTTGTACAATTTTTATTTAATATCACGTCTCAAAACACTAAATCATCCAATATCTTTATCAAAATCATAAAATCTCTTATAAATATTCTTATTTTTTATATAAATTTTTGAATTTAGACGATTTTGCATCTTGCATAAACATTTAAACGAATCTTTTTATTATTTTGTTTGTCTGGGTCATAGAAGTCATTTAGAATCGATATAAGATCGTAACTTCGCTTCAGAAATGTTTGTTTTTTTCACGCATAGGTTTGGAGTAAATTAATTATCATGTATCTTCAAATTAATGTCGTAAATTCCTTATTAAAAACATTTTCTAGATGTTTAAGAGAAAAATTTTATCTTAAAAGCATGTTACGGTCATTCAGAATATATTACACTTAGAATGACATGCTTCATCATATTTATTTTTGGAGTCAAAGATTTAAATTTTTATTATTCTTGTGTTATCATGAAAAATTTTTGTTTATTTCTGTAAAAATCTTAAATTTTTTTTTTTAATTCGTCATTTTGGAGAATTGAATGTAGCTTTAAATTAAATAGAACTATCTGACATACCAATTTTATAATTTGAACAGTGATTGAATATTTTCAAAGACTTTGCCAATTATTTCAAAATCAGAGATAGTTTATTTGTGGTTATTTCATTTTTTTAAGATAATTCAAATAATATATATTCTCAAAGTAAAATTAAAACATATGACAACTCCTATAACCTGCTGATCGCTGATAACAATTATTATCTAACCCATCGCCAACCTAATACACTCACGTCACCGCATATTACTGACACAATACAAGAACTATAAAATTATAAAAAATTTGTTCTGTTTTGGTTTTTAAAAATCATAAAAGGAATACTTTAGTTTTATATGATGAGCAACTGATGAAAAGTTACACAACGATAATACAAGAATAATTGAGTACAAAAACTCACGCTATTTTGTTATTTTTACACTTTAAAACTGAAAAAGGTTAAATATATAACGTATATATGGTTTAGCAGATTGAATACTTTGAATTGATGTGATGAGTAACTAATAAATATCATACGAAAGCTTACACGAAAGAGGGGACAATAGAGTTTTTAAAAAATTCTCTGTTTTGTTTTCTTATACTACAGCAAAGAGCAAGATTGGCATAAGATTATTCCTCGCTTACTGTCAAATACGGTATTTGCGAAAATGTCCCCAAAATTTCACTGGTAAATGTTGTTGGAGAATTTAAAAAAAAAAATGCAAAGATGAAAATACGCTTCTTCTCTAACAACACTATCAAACAACAGAAAACAATCTTTCTTAACACCAACCTTAAAACATTCTCTATGCAATACTCTGATTCAACCACACTTTGGCTATACATGTTCTGCCTTTTATGTAGGCCTCAACGAATCACCCATTTTGCGTTTAATTTCGTTTATTGGAAAAGTTTTCCGAGATAAAAAATTGTCGGTTAGAACTGAAATTTAAAATCTGTTCTACTATTAAAAAAAAATTATAAAAATACTGCAAAATTTGGAATCCAGTGTCGTTATCTCATGCACAATAAAGTAATTCGGATTCAATTTGAGATATTGGTCCTTTAATCTTACAAAAAAGATAATTTTTTATTACAAACAAATTGTTATTTTGATAATTGCGGGGGGGGGGGGGGGGGGGGGGGCGGGGGGGGGGGGGGGGG
>JAUZNK010005659.1:0-25957 GCA_035046665.1 Euphysa ruthae
GGGCAGAAAAGGAATTAGCGTTTAATTAATTAATGTTAAACTTGGCAGGTAGATACTAGAAATAATTTTGTGAGGAAAAAACAAAATTTTTAGGAAAATTAAATGGTAGGCCTAAGTATAGATATTTTAGGAGTTTCCAGGGATTACTTTTGACACGTTAACTCAAAAATATTTTAACACAAAATTTGACAAGCAAATGCTAAAAATAATTTTGAGAGGAAACTAAATAACTGACAAACATGAACTTACAAATTGTGCCAAAAATTAGTGGATTTAGGTATCCTCTACAATATATTTTTATCATTATAATTACTCAATTTATAAATGTAAAAATAAAATTTCAATTACACGTTTGCAAAATTACCAAGAAAGATGTAAAAACAACATAATATGGGTCTTTAGCTCTATAAAATGTGTGTTATTAATTTTTCCAGAATATTTTTTGTTTTTCTCACAAAAGTGATTAATTAATCTCAAGTTTGCATCAAGTTGTCAAGAAGTAATCTCAAAATTGACATTGAATTAATTGTCTACATAAAATTTGTGTTCGATTTTCGATCGTTATATGTATATATATTTATGGAGCTTTTGAACCCTTCGTCTTCTCAAATACTCCCATTATTGGATTTTTTATTTTACACACAAAAATAATCTAATCTTATATAGCTTGGCATCAGCACAAAATTTAGTATCTTTATCATTTGAGACCATATCATTATTATTAATTATCAAAAATTTTTGTTCATATCATTATCATTAATTAGTCAGTTAACGTAAAAATTTTTGTTCATAGTTTGCCCAAATAAAGTTATTCACACTTAGTAAAATGCTATTTGAAAACGATAAATCACCTAAGTTGAATTATATACCTAAAAAAAATGTGATAATTTACAGTAATAAATTAAAAAAATAAAACATCATTTTTGTAGTTAGTATTTGGGATGGCTGAAAATGGCAAAGAAAATCAAAATGACCAAGAACACTTATCTATTGAAACTTCACAATGTAATGATGAAGAGGTAGAATCTTTTGTGGATGAGGAAGGTAATCCACTACAAGAAATAATGGTCCAAAATAGCAATGGTGAAAATATTGTTCTTTTCGTAAGTGACAGTGACCATAATACGTCATCTAGCAGAGTGCAAGATTTGCTGAGAGTGGGAATTGATCAATTAGGTAGCACTTCGGATCAAGCTGATGTATATGATCATGCCCATTTTGATTTGAAGAATGATGAAGAAGGCATAAAAGAAGAAGAAGGTAACTTTCAATCTATTGAATGCAGTGAATTTCCTTCTCAACAACACCAGCAAGTCATGAGTGGAGACGAACTGACTATTGATGAAAATCAAAAATCTAACAGTAAATGTAATAATCATAGTTCATTAGCTACATCTACTGAAATGGATAATCTTTTTCAGCTTGCCAAATTAAGTAGTGGTTCTGTTGTTCACACTACTGGAAATGAATCAACACATCTGACTGAAGGTTTTGATTCTCAACAAGCGGAGCAAGCAACAGCAATAGAAAATGTTGAAATTGAATCAAGCAATATGGTTGAGTTTTCATTTGCATATGGTGGTGAGGACAATGAGGAACTGAAAGCAAAGGAAGATTTGGATGAAAAACCAGCTCTTAAAGATCTAGGTAAAAGTATTTGTGATTATTTTTCATTACATATCTTGAGTTAGTAAACCCTAAAGAGCTGTAAGTGTTATGTCGTTTTTTATGGTATTATTCTGAATTTAAGAAAATTTTAGATTTAATTCATATTTTTATTTTAGCAAGATATGATTTTATGAAAAAAAATATTATTGACTATTATGAAATCATAAATGATCGAGTAGTTTTGTATTTTATCTTGCAATATCTGTTGAGTGAATGCTGACAATATACAGTCAACTTTTTTACAATCTATGATAATAGTTGCTTCAAAGAAGTATTTTTAATATCTTCATGTGATGTTTTATATTCAATTTCATTTCATGAAGTTCTTTTTTTCCCTGTTTTTGATTTCAGAGACTAATCAACATATCTATCAAACATAAGTCTAATTTCTCCGAACCCATGTGAAACTTTTAGCAGTAATGAAATAAATCTTTTTGCAAAGTCCTATAAGAAAGTAAATAAATGGTATATATATATTTTTGGTGAGTCTATTTGATTTTTGTCTTCTTTTTTACTGTTTTCGTATTACACTGACTAGTAGGTTTGAAAAGTGCACCAATTTCAAAACTAATAATGTAAATACATATAAATGAGTGCAGTGAATTAAGTAGTAGAGAATTTGAAATTAAGTTGTTGTATAAAGCTTTTTTATTAACCTTTTTTTATTATTACAAAGAGAAAATATTTTTTTCACAGTATAATTTAATTTAATCTGGCAAAACGTCTTCATTGGTTTTGCGGTAAGTAGAGGATTTAATCCTGCCTATGTTGGTAAATGACATAAAGAACTCACATCAGCAGCTTGAAATAATGCCAATGTGCGATTTTTTGTACAGGTAATATTAAAATCTATTAAAGATGTTGGTCTTTGGAAGTTAAGGAAAGCTTCATTGGGATTGGTTTAAAACAAACTTCGGTTTTAACAAAAAAATCATTATTAGATCAAACCAAGAGTGGAGAAACAATGGGTCGCTATGTTTTAAACAAAATTAATGCCAAACTTAGATTTTTATACAGAAATCGATCTTTCTAAAAAACCTTCCATAAAGCGTGTTGTATGCAATACTCTGATTCAACCTTACTTTCAATTAAAATCCATTTGAAAAGTGCACAAAATAAATATATATAATTTAAACTTGAAGCCTTTGCCATAACCTTGTGTTATTTCTAAAAGATTATTACTTTCATTTACACTATCTTAAAAGATATTTCGAGCAGTACCATGACTCATAGGAAGTTTTCTTTGAAATTTGTTTATTAGTTTTTGTTACTTTCATAATGATTTGCGATATATTATCACCTTTTGTATCAATCATTTTTTTCTTTTTCAATTTGTGGTCAATGAACTTCTGCTGTCCTATCATTATCCATCGTAGCAACTATAATAACGCTGTAGGTAGCTCAAATCCAGTGGAACTGCCAGTAAATTTCTATTTATTGTGGTTATATCAGCTCTTTACGCACTGACTTTGCAGCATGATAAATAGTTATGTAATCATACAATCTTCCGGGATTTTAAGGTATTCGTCAATTGCTTTTCCTTGGTATTTGTTTGAGCAAATCCTCTCAGATTGACGGCGTGAAGGCGGTCTTTTAAATATGATACCAGGAAAATTTTCAGTCAGAAGGCTTTTAGCTTTTTAAATATTATTTATAATTAATTTCGTTCTTGTTTGTATTTATGCTAATGAAGTTATTGTACATTTTATTGACCTGATCCATATCAGTTACAAGGTCCTCTTTGCTAACATTACTTTTAATAATATCTATCAGTTCAATACCAGCTATGAATTGTTTCACATCTTTTAGTTCTTGTACTTCTGCAAACTCCAAAATTGTTTTTGCTACTTTCTACTCTACCTTTAACCAACATTTTAAATGGTAGATAGCGTCGTTGGCAACTGTGTCACTAGGATTTGTTATAATTTTTAGTCGAAGAAAGAATCCATTATCTGATTGCATTAGTTTTTCTGCTACTGCTTTCATGCAATTTCCTGTTTCATGATACTCAACTTTGTGTGTTTCCCCAGCGTCTTTCTGACAAGATACAAAGGTTTTTGTTGTAAATTTGGAATTTTGAGTGAAGGGTTTTAATTTCAACTCTATGAAAATCTGATACAACATCAGTATTAACTTCTTTTATCTTCAATTTCCTGTTTACTATAATGTTCTTTCAGTCTTTGAATCTTATAAACATGGCTTATATCTTTATAGCATTGTGAATGATGCACAGTTTTGCTTCCTTCATTGAATTGACCAGTTTTTTTTAGTCCTTCTGCTTGTGGTGATTTAACCAGCTAAATGTTAACAAAAAAAATGTTAAAATTGTACTGTATTTCTCAAAAAAAAGCACAAAATTAATATAATACTAGTTTTCACATGGAAAACTACCAATCATATGGAGAAATCCTAATTACATAAAGAAAGTTTTATGAAAATGTATAACTAGTAGTCTGGCAGCTCTTTACGGGCTTCATATCATTTTGTCTTAAATTGGTAAAATTATCATAAACAATCGTAATAGACAGCTGGTGTAAACCTGTAAAGTGGAAAGAGGATTTTAAGCGGGATTTTACACGCTGGAACTGTGATATAAGTATATTTGTATTTCAAATAAAATATGCACATGCCTTATCTTTGATTTTAACTACACGTTACAGTAACCTGATAACAACTGGTTTTTTTATTTATATGAGGCTAAAATAAGAAATATAAAAAGATATGTTAACCTCCCATGAGATTTGTCAAGAGTCGTACATTCGGTTATAAAAATAAAATACGAAAAACATCCAGGTTATAATCTTTGTAAATATTATGACAAATTAGATTAAAAATAATGTAATGATTACTTACTTCGAAGCTGTAACATTTAAATAAGTGTTCATTCTAAGTTTACCATTATTTTATACGAAACAAAAATAAAACATAATTTCTAAAGCTAGCAGTAAAGTTAAAATTCCATTATATGTAAAGCAAACACACATTTTTGACTTTATTAGATGTTTTACTCATATAAGTTTTTCTTTTACTCATAAGTTTTTATAAAAGGGGAATTTAGTTAGGTCAGTAATTAACGGGTCTGCATTTTATGCTAACTATGTTTTTATCCATTTGGCATGATCTTTCAGAAAAAATTAAAATTCAATTTTTTTTTTGCTGACTGTAAAAATAATGACATCAATTGGACATGTATCCGATGATAATTTTTTTGGCATCCATTTTTTTGCACCCAATTTATACCTAAATGACAAGTTAAAATTAAAAAATTGCTTCTAGCGTAGCTGTGTACACTACGAACTAATTATTGCCACAGCAACCCTCACCATAGTAACCAATAATTTAGTGAAATAGATGTTTTTCTCAGAATAATTTTTGTGTGACAAAATATTTGGTTCTCGTCTGCAAGTCTCTTTCAAATTCTGTTACTGTTTTATTGTTTTTTTTCTTTCATTATTGATCCTTAGATTTAAAATTACTACCCAAGATATGATTAAATTTTTTACAAAGTACAGAAGAAGTGGACTGCAAACTATTGTAACATATAAAAGTAGATAAAAAACTTATCTTAATATACTGCAAAAAACTTTTTAGTTGTGTTTAGTTTCTAACTTTATCATTATATCGATGGGTTTTTGAATATGATGATTTTGTCAACGAGTTTAATAAATTAATTCCTCGCATGAAGCTAACCTTGTAAAATTTATCATGAAACTGAACCATACTTAAGTTTGTGATTTCAAAAAAAAACTTCATATTTACAATTTTATTTTCTATTTATTAAGAAAAAGAACATGATATTTATATCTTTTAATATTCAAACACAGACTTACTATAAAATCAAACCATACAACTTTTAAATGGGCTCCCTCAAAAATTAACTTTTGTTTTTATAAAATTAGCTTAATGAGTTTTTTTTTCTACAATAATTATTTAGCTATTCCGTTAATTTTTATATAGATGATTTAAGTTAGGATTTTAAGATTATTAAAAACATTGCGAGACCTTCCTCAAAAAACAAGTTTTCTATGATAGTGCACAAAATAATAAAATACGAGGAAATGAAAAGGTGAATCTAATTAATAATATTACAAGTTGTTTTTTCGTTTATAAAAATGTCAAAGCTATACAATTTTTAAGCAATTAGAGGCTTTTTTAGTGCAGTATTTCAAAAATATTTGGGCCTTCACCCCAAACTTCTTTGATGACCTTCAGAGCAGGCCTAAAACCCCATACTCTGGTAAGAGAAATTTTTCAATTGATGCCTAACTGCCTCAGGTAGAAATTTCTAACTAATACCCTGTAACTGTAACATGCTTATTGGGTGTTTGTAATTGATTTGTTTTTGTTTCAGAAAAAATCTCGAATTACTAATAAAACATTTGGAGCAATGCTAGTACCAAAAAGTTTAGAAAAAATTCCTATGAAATTTTCCTTCATTATATTCTAATGTTGCATACATTGCAAGTTGCTTAATGAAAGTTTTTTGTGATGTTTTACGATAAATTAGTATCTCTTGCCTAAATTAAGTGAAAAAATTTTGTTCTCATCAGCTATTACTGTGGTGTGCAGGGCTTCAAAAACATTCCACTGAAGGGCTTTTTGATTGAATAGTATTGACTTTTCCTAGTGGTTTGTTGTTAGGAAAGACATTCGAGCGGTAAAATCAGTCTGATTCAAACCATAGTTTGAATTTACATGCATATGATTTCTGACATTCTATATAGAAGGTAAATACAAAAAAAAAAGTTCAAAACATTGTATTATATGCTTTGGGTATGTGGAAATTTATAAGAAAATAGTGAAAAACTCACAGAGCCTATATCTGATCCCTTTTATTAGGGCTTTGCTGAACTGATTTGTTTTTTGTGAAGTTATCACAGGTTTTTAAAATTTTTTTGAATACTATGGCTTTATTTTTTTTTTTTTTTTTGTATTTTGCATAGTCTGTTTCAGATCGACTTTTATACTGGAGATGATATAGTTTTTTGATATTGATTTATTTTCTATAATGTTGTAATATATTTAAACATTGAGATTGAGACCTTCTTCAGATCTAAATGTTTCACAAAATTTAAGAATGAAATCTCTAGAGGGTTTGAAATTTTGTTTCCTGATTTTTTTTCTCATTATCAAAGCAAGGCTAGTACAAACCTACTGCTCTAGAAAAAAAAAGCAACCATATGTTTATTGAAGCTCCAAAAATTTCCTGATCACCCCATAGAGGGGAGAAATTATTGTCAATTATTGTTGATTAACGTTGTTTATTTCCTTCTCACATTACCTTTACTCCTCAAAACTAATGTTAATGGCATAATCACCTCTTCCTGTGTTAGTTATAAAATTTTCAAATTAGAAGATGCTGGCTTCTGCATCAGCTGTAATGGTTTTCCAAAAATTGGAGTTTTAGAAAGATCCACTGCTAGGTAGATATTAATTTTAAAATATTTATTCCAGGTATGTTTTAGGAGACAACCTAACCTGCTCCTTGTCTTGTAGTTGATGAATAATTTTCTGCAAATAAATGTTTAGAGTTTGTTTTGATTTTAGTAGGGTCAAAATACTTCCATAAAAATTTACCAAAAATATTGTTTTTGAAATTTTCTTAAATTTAGTTATTTTTTTGAAATTTGGCATCAAGTTTGAGGACTGTAGAGGGCTTCTTTTGACCTATATAGCCACCTGTTGAAAATACTTTTTCTTGGTCCAAATATGGTAATTTTTTTGCCGAAATTGGCGTTTTTGATATTTTCTAAAAATCCATTTATAAAATTTTCTTTTAAATGAAGCTAAATCTTATTGATCTGTAAACAGCTTCTTTTGAACCTTATGGCGGTCTATTAAACAATTCTACCTTTTTTTTTCTAGGTCCAATTATGTATATATTTGTGAACCTTATGGCGATCTATCAAAAACTCTTCTATTTTTTTTAGGCCCAACTATGGTTATATTTTTGAACAAAAACATCTTTAAAATTCTTCAGATTTTTGTGTGATGTTAGAGGACCCAGAAGTTTTTATATTTACTTATATACCACCTGCCAAAAACTTATTTTTCAGTACTGGACCCGAATGTGGTCGTTTTTTGGATTGAAATTGGTGTTTTTTGAAATCTTCTCCGAAACTGTTCTTTTTTTTGTTTTGAAGTCGTGAATGAAGTTAGATGACTAGAAAGCGTTTTTTTTTTTCATATGGCCACCTGTTAAAAACTTATTTTTTGGCTCAAAGATGACCATTATTTTTTATATCGAAAATAGCGTTTTTTTTTTTTTTATTGTACATGAACTTAGAGGATCATAGAGGTTTGTTTACCAATATGTCTTCTGTTAAATGGCAGGTTCATTTAAGGAAATTTTTAGAAAATAGTTTGAACATTTCTTGGAGAAGAAAATTTTTATAATTCATCCTGGGAAATTTCTTTATAAAGTTGTTTTATATGTTTTAAAATAGAAGTTTGTGTCCGTGTGCCTTGAAACTTTTTTGCAGACAATAAAAGTTAATTGGGTATTAATCAAAATACTCCCAAATAAACGATAGAGCAACAAAATGAAATGAAATCTTTTGTTTGATTATTAAGTCTTGTCTGTTTCTTTCTGAGTTTTAAAATTAGAAATAAAATTTGATGAGGCTGTATTAAAAAAAAAATGGTTTTAATCTTCTTTTAAAGCCACTGCATCACTTATGCACTTAACATTTGCAAACTTATAGTACTGAGAATTACTACCTTGCATATCTTTCCTAGAGACGTCATAAGGAAATTTAAATTCTTCTTTAGCTTTCCTTACATTACAACTGCTAGCCATCATTTTTGTTGTCTCAAAACTGACTTGTAAACTTATTTACTTTATTTCTTGACTGAATTTCTCTCCATATTCTTCTCAAATAAGATTGCAGCAATGTTGACTGGATCTAATGATGAGAAGTTTCTATCCCATTCATATTCAGTGTTTAACAGACTGTCATAATATTATTTCAAGGATGCTTTCTTATATTCCCTACTGACCATCAGAATCCCAACATCATTTCTAGTATACTGTTTACTCGCAACATTGCCCCATAGCTTTAATAACGATTTATTGCTGCAAAATCTTATCCTTTTTGGCTCACATTTAACCTTGCACACTTCCATTCTTTACTTTCTCTTTGTTTCCAAATAATGTCTTTATTTATTTCACCTTTCTTCATTACCTCCAAAGCTTGCTATTCTCTTTGGCTGCACTATCTAAAGTAACAACAGCCAGATGCTTGTTAATTTAGAAAACTTTTAAAAAATTCTATCATTTTGTTTTAAGGTGTGTTTAATGTTGGAGATTCCTTCTACAGTCTTGAAAGTCTTGAAGAAGCATTGAGGAAATATGAACAGAAAAATTGTGTTAAACTTTACAAACGAGATGTTCGATCTTTAGATGCTTTGTTAAAGCGCTCTTTGAAGTTACAAAAATTGGATCAAATCAACAAATCATTGAAATATGGCCAGTTACTATATTGTTGTGTATATGGTGGAAAACGAAAAGCTCAGAAGATTGCTTGCATGGATGCGAGGTAAATACTTTAAACAGAGAAAAACAGACTTGCCAAGGAAACTTTCATCTTAGTATTTAGTGTATTTTTCTTTCAAAGTTTAAAACATTGAAAAAGGTGTTAGCTCTTTTATTTACTGTGAGCTGAAAGGAAAAGTAGAAAAAGCAACTGTCGCTTAATAAAACTTTTCCCATACTTCGAAGATGATAAAGTGACTAGAGGAATATTTTGCGAGTGCATTTCATTATTTTTGAAATATACTACGTAAGAAATGATATTCATAGCTCAATGAATACATTTAATGGTCATTGTAAGATATGTCAGAACTAGAGGCATATTTTTCAATTCTTACATATTTGTTTGTGTGCATAAACGTTTTCTGAGAATTATTTTAATCATTATAGAGTTATTTTTTATAAATAGTTTTCGTTTTGTTTTTAAAAAGTGGTTAAAAACCTTGTGCTAACCTCCTTTTATTCATTGGTAGCGAATTTGTGGAATCAGATTATTGAATTTTTTACTAGTTTTAACTAGTAAAAAATTAGTACGTTATGTCAGTGGTAAATATAAGAAATATTGGGCGACAGTTACTTATCAACTCTCTGCTTCTTTATTGCGATTTGAATCAAAACAAATGTATCTATTTATGAAAAATTCATCTGTTAAATATCAGTTTATTTGTGAAACATTCAAATACTATGACAAATTTTTGTCTTGATCAGCAAAAAACGATGTGGCAAAACCTATTAGCATATTCTAATTCTGAAGGTTGGTAAACTAACCAATCTATTTTTCTGATGGACTGTAACTAATATTAATAAGTTTATTATTAGTTAAAAATTGAAACATGTTTTTTTTTTTTTTTTTTTTTTTTTTTTTAAAGTAGTAAGTGATGCTAAATATTTTTATCTATACTAATAAAAACATAATTCAGGACTAGTAATTAACAGCTATTACATTAGGGTGAAATGTTGCTAGTAGTTTTATAGGCATTTTTGCATTTTCAGATTTGGGAGCACTTTTTTTTTTTTATTACAAAAAACTAATTCTAGCATGAAAATTGTTTTTATATATATATATACCTGCAAATTAACTTATGCATACTTATTTTTTTATTTTAAGTGGTGTTGCACGTTTCACTTATTGTCATATGTTTATTCGGTTTGCAATTTCTGGTGATGGAATGGCTCTAGTTGTAAACGGAAAAAATGAAGAACACTGCCATGATGAAGTACAATTTCTTTTTTTACTAATATTATCTTTTTAAATTTAAAATTTTTCTGCAAAATTTTGAAATTATTTACTTAAATTGGAAAAATACTTGATTTCTTGTCTTGTAGCAAAATTCTATGCAGTTCTAAGAAGTCAGGGTGTCCTACTGTTTGTCTGTCTGCAGTATCTACGTATGTACGTGTGTTTTTCCATCAGTCTTTGTTTTCAAAATCTGCTAATTGGTTCCTTTTCTAATTTTAGTACTTAGTCGAATAAAGTTAATGATGCAATTTTTGAGTAAATATAAAAGGCAAAACCGCACTGAAAACTAGAATTCATGAATCTTTCGTGAGGTTTTCAGGTTTTTTCATTTTTTTTAATGTGATCATATTTTTAAAGCAAATTTCTTTTTTCACTACTATTTATAAAAATTTAAATTTAAAATATTTGCTGAGCTAGGTAAAAGTTGATAAGTTTTTATTGAGGTCAGTTTTTATTTTGATGTGTATTCACTATCTTACTTTTTTTAGTAACATGGGCCAATATCACTAGTTTTTCATTTTAATGGCCATTTAATTTTTTTGTTTTTTGCGAAAGTAAAAAAGCTCGCTATGCTTGCTTTGCAGCTGGAGCTCATCTGGCAGCAATGTGAAAAATTCTCTGTATAGTAAGTTTTTTTTTTGCTAACTCCAAAATTCAGGTCTGTGCCTAAAATTTGTGCACATTTTTTCATATTTTCTCTCACCTTCCCTTTTTTTTATTAATATTTGAACTGTAGAACATAATCAAAAGAGATATATTTACGAAATCTAAACCAAATCAAAATTGATTTTAATACTGTCCACAGTAAATTGTATTTAAATTTAAAAAAAAGAATCATTAAAGTTTTATTCAAATCGTCTTAAACGTCTATAATATTTAGTTTCCTATCTTTAAACAAAGGCGTGGGCAGCAGAAGGTAAATTTAAATTCATTTTAAATTGAAATATACTTTTTTAATTAAAAGCAATTTTTTTAATTCACTTTTTATGTGATACACCAAATCATTTTTTGGTTTTTTTTATCAATAATTATTCTAAGTATTCTTTCAATAATTCAAAACCAAATCATATAAAAAAGTAATTTCAATACTGTCGACAGAGAATTTTTTCCTATTTGGCTACAGCTTTATTGTATATTAATCATTGATAACATAAGAACATTTGTTGTTTGTTGAATTCTGTTGCAGTTTTCTTTTATAATCGATTACCATATATCATTTTAACTTTGGCTTGCCAACAAGCTTGCCATGCTTTTGCAAACCTTTATAAGTTGATTTAACCTTTTGCTTTTTTTTTGCCAGTTAGGGAGCGTTTCAATGTACAGTGTGTAGTTTTTCTAGAAAAAAAATAAAAATAAAATAAAATCTCAGAAAGGCTGTGTATTGTTAGCATATAAAACCAAATACACATTTATTACAAGCTATCATATCAACTTAAAAGTGTTATCAACTTTATATAACATCATATACTCATGTGCAGAAAACCCTTTTTTTTTTAATTCTGTAAGTATTAGAAAACTAATTAAAAAAAAAAAAAGTTTCATTTTTATTACTTTTGCAAAGATTTTTTAAACTGTTGTTAAAAATAAAATATGAAATGCGCGACTCATTTATTTGTTCATCATAAATTTTTTAGTGGATTTGTTATTTATATATTAGCATAAAGAAAGCAGGAAAACCGAGCTGCTTCTTGTCTTATTCCTTCCTAATTGTTTCATTAAACTAATGTGACCTATAAAATTATCTTTTTTCTAGAAAAACTGCATGCTGTACATTCATAAGCTCCCTAACTGTCAAAAAAAAACTTTATCTTAAAAAGCAAAATGTTTAAAAAACTAAAAAATTGAATGGCCATTAAAATAATGGAAAACAAGTGAAATTGACCATTATGAATTTAATTTTTATCTAGGTGGTATCTCATTCAGTTGATGCAGAGGAACCTCATTATGATACCAACTCTGGGAATGCTAATGAAATAAGACTAGGGGCTGGCTATACAGACTTAGAAGAGTTATATAAAGCCATATATAAATATGAAACCGACAATCACGTCCATTTATGGCGACGGGATGGCAGAACAATTGAAGCTCTTGCAAAGAGAGCTCCAGGAACCGCTAAAAAGGTTATGGAAACTAACCCAGGCTTGCGGTTTGCTGAACTTCGTTTTTGTTGTAGTTATGGGGGACGACAATCAACATCATGCGATAGCAAGGAAAGATTATGTGTTTCAAGGTATCCATATGAAAAGTTTTTCCTTGCCCTTTATAGACTACACTTTATAGATGACATAATAAGTCGTATTCCCAATGTGTACTTTGATAAAATATTTCCCAATTCAAACGTAAATGTGTTAAGTTTAGCTGGATTGTGCAAAAAGATGTTAAAATTAGTTAAATTTTTAATAGACCAAAAATATTTAATAAGCACTATGTCTTGTTTTCTTTTCCCAATTTAAATTATTCTTGCAAACCTGCTGCTTAAGTCATCTTTTTCTTATTTATGCACGTAACTGTTGTTGTTGTTTTTTACTTTCAATGGAAGTGAATTTGCTAATGTCTATATGTTTGTTCCTAACTTTTTTTCCTCTAAAGCCAGTTTTCATATTTTGCTCACTTCATTCAGGCAAATAAGTGATGATTTTTTTAGTAAAAGAATGTTTCGACACTAATTTGTGCTCTACACAAAGTCAGCCATACCAGCAGAATTTTAATTTGATTTAAAATCTTTAAAAACAATTTTAGAGATTATTGTCTTGAAAATTGGGTCTTGGATACTACTATGGAATCCACTGATGAAATTCCATATGATTCTGTTAAATATTAATAACATTTAGGTGATCACTTATAAAAAAAATTGAGTCGGCAAAGCAAAGCTTATAATATTGCATCCAGAAATAATAATTATTTATTTTGCTGCTTCTTATGAAATTGTACCATATCAGCCATTAAATTGTGGGCTTTACATGCATGCCTGAAATAAGATCTGCAAATGAGATTTTTGAGTCTGTTCATGTCTGTTAAAAGTATTGTTCTTGATAATTTTGGTATGGCCTCCATTTTGGTAGGGTCTCCATTTTGTTAAAACTTTGCATAATGTTAAAAATTAAATTTAAAAAATTTAGATTGGTTTTTTTTACAGATGTGAAAGTTGTAGCTTCTGAAAATTTCTGTGATGTTGCTTGTTTGGTTTTAAAAAAGCGTGTATAATAAAAGTTTCTGCTATATTTTTATAGTATTGGATGATATTAACCCACTTTAAATTTATCAAGGAAATGATGTATAAAAAAAGAATTAGTACGACAGTTTGAAACTGATTTATGCTATTATTCTCATGAAACTTATTTATTCTTCATATGGACTAATATTAGAGTTTCAACACACTAATCACAAAAAAAATTATTCTTTAATTTACAAAATATAGCTTTAAAATGGTTATTTGTTTTTTTGTTTGAGTTTTTTTTTTTTTTTTTTTTTTAAATCGAAAACAAATCTGAACATAAGAAATATCTTTAGTTTCAGGATATTGATAAAGAAAGAAAAAAAGAAATATTTTATATTTGCTTTTAATTTGCAAATTATGTCTTGGTTTTTTATTAAGTGGGTTTCTAAATTCATTTGGAGTTTTACATATTTAGCTTCAATTCTAGAAATTACTGATAGCAAAACACAATTGCCATCAAACATGTTGGATTTTTACGTTAAAAATTGCTTTCCACAGAGAAATGATAATATATAAATATCTTGTGCTTCTCTTGCTTTTCTATAAATAACCTGAAAAGTCTTTCTTTATTTTTAGAAGCTTAAAATATAGGTGAGTTACTGGTTTTGTTTATAAATTATTAAAATCAGAAATTTTAGCACAAAGAATATATGGTATCAATTTTTTTCCCTTTCAAAAAATTATTTGTGTGTAGTTATTTGCATTTAATTCCTAGTTATTTAGTCCTTTATTTTTAATGTCACATTTTACTAATCTTTGAAATTCCCACCACATTGGATTATTAGATTTTTATTGCATCATTGTATGGCGCATTGTATGACGCATTATATGACGCATTGTTATCAAATTTCTACCGATTAACTGCTAACATAAAATTTCCTACTGTTTAATAAAATAATCAAGTTGTTGCTGGTTTTATTTGAGAAAATCTTATCCTATACTGTAGTATTTTATACAGTTTAAATACTATTTATTGTCTGTGATTTAGAATGCAAAGTTATTTTGAAAATAAGAAACTAGCTTCTACTGGAATTAAACTCCATTCCTACCATAATGAAAATAACTTGGCTGTAAAAGAGCTTTAAGCTTTTGATATATCAGACCTCTAAAAGGCCAATGCAAATATTTTAGTCAAGAGTTCCGTTTACCAGGGCTCTTGAAAACTTTTGATGTGAAAGTTAGCATTAGTTAGAGTTAAGTAAAGCAATATAGCTTTTTTTTGGCAATACCTATTTAATAAAAGAAAATATTAAGATTCAAATTTTTAAATTTCACTCACATGGAAGTTTTAGCTATCAAGAGATATTAGCTGATATATGTCAAGATAGTTTAAGTAAAGTAATATATAAGTTATTGAGGGTTTTTTTTTATGAGAAAATTCAAGTACTAAAAGTTATCGGGGCAGGATTATGCGGTGAAATATCAAATATTGTTAATTTTCTTGTTATAGAATATTAAAAAATAAATATATAAATGTTAAACTAGTCACCATTATATCCAGACAAAATATTTTTAAGTCTCTTTGTTCTGCACCAGGTGATATAATATCTAAAAGAAAGTTGGTACTAAAATAAATCAAAGTTAAATAAAAACATTGAAAGTTTTATTGCTTGTGGGAATAACAATTTTTAAAACTAAAAATATATTGTATGGCTTCACCAGGGGATTTGCAGTCAACTAAACACGAATCATTGTATTTGAAAAATGATCATGTATGCAGTGGGGTTTCTTTAGCTATTTCTAAGGAAAATTATAATATTCCCAATGATTGCACTAGGGATATAGTATTGCCAGTTAAAAAAACATCAATTAAAAAAAAGATCTTTAGCATTCCTCTGGAGAACATGGTGGAAAAACCTACGGAAAATCCAGATATAGAACAGCAAGATGAACACATCAAAGAAAAGTTAGAGAAAGATAATGGAAGCAAACTGGAAGATATTGCTTATACAAATATGATTCAAAATACAGATAGCTTTGCTACGAGCCTCGGTAGTGATTTTACAATATTTGACACCTATACTGGTATGAAAGAAGCAGTGGAGCAGATGAAGAGATCTACACTTGATTCCTATTGCATTAAATCAGTGGCGAAACACTTTTCAAAAAATGGTAAATAGTTGTTTTGTGTAAAAAATCTTATAAATTTTCATATACTTTTTAAATATTTATTTGTAATATTTGCTTGCATGTTTTTGGTAATCAATCTTTCAAGGGTAGGTTATGTTTCTAAAATTTTCATTATATGGTCAGTTGTTATTTGGTCAGTGTCTGATAATATATAAGTTTATTTTTGTTGGTAGCTACTGAAAGTAACTCCTAAGATTAATTTCTGGAAAAAAGATTTAAAAAATGTTAAATATAAACATAGTCAAGATGACATTATGCTGTATGTTGAGCGACTGCATTAAGAGAAACAAATTTCTTATGTATGGCTCTCATGGCCTAACAAAGTCAAAATACCAATGTGCTGTGTATACTAGGATCAAATTAAAGTTTTCTCATTAGTGCCAAAATTTAATTTGAGATTTGCTTTGAGATAAGCATTACTTAAATTTCCTTTCAGTCACAACTGGTTGGCAATCAAACTCAATCGAAGTAATGATAGTATTAAATTAGGCGGGAAATTTGGTTGGTCAAATTCAATTTTTAGTGTAAAAAACAACCCATATTTTATCATATTTTTTACTTAAAAGACAGTTGAAAACTCATATTTTGGCCAATTTTTACCCAAAAGGCAGTTGAAATAAAACTGCTTTCCCTATCAAATTATTATACCACCCTTCTTACAATTTTTCAGAAAAAAAAAAAAAAAAAAAAAGACAAAACCATACATAAAGTCTATTTTTGCCTGCTTCTACTGAATTTACTGGCAATGATTTACCAATGCATTTACTTAACTTTGAATTCTTGACAGAGTTATTGGTATAAGTAAAAATTTGTTAAAGTGGTATCATATCAAAAATTATGCTACAAAGCAGACATTGACTTGACTTGAAATATTTACTCCAGGGAACTACTTCTGTATATAATAGTTTTACTTTTTGTTTAATTAGTGGCTTTATCTGCTCATTTAATTTTATTATATTTTACCTTTTGTTTGCCCAGTATTTGAGCTTGAATGTTGTATATAATTTTCGATGAGTTGGGCTATCTCTGGGTAGTTCGACTTGAATTAATCTATTGGAAACATATAAAAAAAGTTTAGGGTAATTTTTTTTTTTTTTGCTTGGCTTACATCAGCTTATTTTTGACAATTATTGTTTTTAGACATAACTCCTAAGATGATTTGTAACAATTCTAGGTTTCCGCTTTGGGGTACCAATGTATAGATATTAAGGGTACCACTTTGTTGATGCAGCCATTTTCAACCTATTCTATCCTGGATTATTTTTATGACTTGGAAATATTTTAACTCATCAATATGTTACAAATTAAGTTGTTAAGATTGTTATTTGAATAGCATTTTGCTTTAGTTACCTTGTTTGATGTTGTTAAAGATAACCGTGATGCCAATAACAAAGGAGAATTTCCATCTATACGTTATAATATATTCAGCAAGACTTTGGAAATACCCTACACTGGATACCCGTTTGCTATACTTGGTGTATCAAATTTTGGCTGTGCACAAGGGAAGGATGCTGTATTTAGAAGAAATAGGGAAGCAATTGGTAAACCATATAAACGCCATTGTGCAAGACCTACTAAAAAAGTTGGATGTCCTGTAGAATTTTCTGTGAAAAAGCTCCTTGTTTTTCCTGAATACCGATTGAAGAAAGATACAGAATGGCAACGTTCTGCCACAAGTTCCAAGCTTAAGGAGAGAATGAAAGCATACATGGCTGCTAAAGAGAATGGTGAAGATATAGAGGAGTTTGGAACAGTTGTGTATTTGTCAAAGCCATTTCCGAAGACTACTGATCATAGGTTTCATGTAAATACAAAAAGTAATGCCATTAATAAGATCAATGAAAAGGTATTTTATATTGGTGCTTCTTTTAAGTCTTACAAGAATGTTATGGCTGCTATAAATCTTTACAGAAGTGCTACTAACGTACAACTTTATCGAAAAATGGAGGAAGCTATACCCTCTGAAAATGTGAATATAAGATACAAGTGTGTATCATATGTATGTATTAAATCAATGGAGAAAAAGAAATATCAAGGGAAGGGAAAAAATCGACGTGTTGTTAAGTAAGTTTTAATGAATGAGTTTCCAAACATCATAGGCTGTGTTATAGACTACCGCACTTGGTGTTGGGTCTTTAAACATTGCTTGATTTTCCAAACAGCAGTGAAAAGGTTTTCTGTTTCTCAATATGCCCATGATTACTATGGTTGTACATATATTTTTTTCTCTATATTTTATTTATGCAAAAGGGTTGATATAATTGGCGAAAAATTATGGCCTTCATTATAAATTTATACTTATTATTGTTTTTTAAAATGGATGATAAGTATACATATAATATGAGAGCTTTTAAATATTGTAAAAAAATTAAATAAACGGCTTAATTTATTTTTTATGAAATTTTTTTGAATTGTAAAGAAGCTTTACAATAAAATTGAAGCAATGTTCATAGACCCTACACAAAGTAAAGTTCTCTATAACTTAAGTTTTTGTGTGTATTAAATATTGCAAAGCCAGTTAAGATTAAGACTGAATTAATAATAAATTTATATGAAGTTATTGATGTATATTTTGCTTAAGTTGATAATTATGGCAGTGTGGTATAGTTGTTAAAGCGCTGCAATGATAAACTTGTTGGTTCAAACTATAGTTAGAGCAATATTGAAGGGGATTTCAATACCAGTTTTATTGTAGCACATATAGGAGCGCTTTAAATTGAGACACTGACCAAAACAGGATCTACATTTATAGTAGTGAAATTCGCTGACATGGTTATCTTGTGTTAATAATAATATTTGTTATGATTTTTTATTAATAAGCATCTACATTGCATGTTATTTTTCAAATATTAAGCCTTTAAGATATTGTATACATGCAATTTGATTCATACAAAAGTGTGTACGTATGAGCTGACAAGTGGTGTATATTGTTGCTTTATACACAATATATGGAGTGTTAAAATAGGCGTGTCATTGCCATTTTTTGGGGTCTTGGAAATTAATAATTCTTTTTCATAATGAACAATATTTGCAATACTAATTTGTTGTCACTTAATTGTTAAAATATTTGTTTTTTGGTAAAAATTTTTAACAATTAACCTCTTTTCAAATCCAAAAAATATATAGAGTAAATGTAAAATTACGTCAGATGGTGCAAAAAATATTTGTGAAATTGTTTTAAAATATTTTCTGTTTGGAAGTCACATTTTATTATATTCTTAAAAGTTAACTTACCGTATTTAAATGCTTCTTATAAGCAGAATGGGTGATATCCAGATTTGAACCTGAGATCTTGCAGTTGGGAGTAAGGTGTTTTACCGATTGAACTATCTGGGTACATGTTGGGGCATTTTATATTATTTCAAATTTATTTATTTTTGAATAACAGTAAAAAATTTCTATTCATGTCATTTTAAATGTTCAATCTCATTTTTTGTTAGACTTAAGTATTTTCACTAAAACTTTTTGAAAATTTTTATTTCTTCAAATATACTAATTTTCTTATAAACATTTCATTGAGTAAATGACTTTAATATTGTTTTTGTAAAAACCTTCATCCATTAAAACCCAAAAAGACAATTGGTGATTTTATTGAGTTATCAAGGTGTAACTAATTAACCTTTTTTCAATAAAGATATTTCTGTTTTTAATGTTAAAAGAAGACATTATTCTCAGTAAATCTGTGATTTACGTTGGGTACCGTCGATATTGACCTGTTTTTTCAATTTGATTGGGTGTATTGTAATTTTTGTACGTTTTAGAGTGATCTTTATAGTTGTTTATGCTAAATTGGTTTTGTTGTGGTTGAGAGTTATTTTAAAAGTTTCTTTGGTTATTATTTTGGTGCTGGTTATATCCAGTATTTGCACGGTTTCTTTGGTAACAGTTGTTTTCTTGTTGCTGTTGATGTTGTCATTGTTATGAGAATTATTTTGTGAAAGAGGATTTGTTCTTTTCTTTCTCGTAATGTAATTTTGTAGCTATTGTGTTTTGTTCCATTTAGAATTATTTATTTTTAGGTTGGTTTTCGCAATTAGGTTAATACATTTGTCAAACAATAGATATGATACATTTTTCCGTTTGATAAGTTTTAAAAAACTCATCATCAGGCTTGATAATGAGTATTTAGGCTTGAGTGTGGTGATTTAAACTCATCTTTACAGAGGGGCGTGTGGTAATTTTCTATAATAAATCGCACGCTTAGCTAATGTGAGGTGTACGTTTTTTAATAGACTGCACATTCAGAATTGGTGCCAACGGGGGGTTGTCGTACTTAATACTTGAAAATATAGACTATAAGGGAAACTTAGTAAACAAACTTTATTTTAACAAAAAAGACATAACTAAATTATGGAACATCTGTAAAAAAGATATTCAAATCGTAAATAATGACTTTGGTAAATATACTGAACAATAAATTATTAATAAATTAAATTTGTTTCTCACACAAGCTTATAAAATTAAATTGTAATAAACAAACTTTATTTTTATATTACAAATTATCTATTTCCTTTTTTGCAAAATCAATCAAAAGCCTCTCTGGCCTCATTAAAGCTTTGACTAGGTTCAAAATATCGAGCACCTGTTTCATCTTTAATTTATTAAAAAAAACTTATTTCTGTATGCTAAATATCTTCTAAGCTTTAAAGTATCATGATTTGGTCATGTTTTTACTTATGCTTTTGGAAACAATACACTCGCATTAAAAAATTTTATGTTAGCCAGCCACCCTTATGTGCCAATGATAATATTTTTTATTTTTATTAGCAGGAAAACATAGTTTTCTGTATAGACACTCTTTTTCCTCTTAAAAACAGACAACCTTTTTTAACTTCATTCTTAACAAGAATTCAACTAAAAAAAACATGATTTATAAAATTTATCATCAGCAAACAATGAAATTTTTTTAGCAAAATTTTCGTTGTCTTTGTTCCAACCTTTATTTATGTAATATCTACACACTTTATTCATAGTTAATCAGTATAATTTATAGAATTAATTATGCATTTCTATAAATAGATTTTTTCATAAAAAATATATTGAATATCAATTTCTTTAAATCGCTTTATTAATCTGCAGATTTATTTTTGGTTTAACTGTCTTTTTTTGTAACTTTGTTATGCATAAAATATGCGTAATTATAAAGTTGTATTTATATTTGAAAGAAAAAAGCGTTCAGGGTGTTATAATAATTATTCAATAAGCTTAAATGAAATTATTTTATCAAATTAATAACCCCTTCCTTTTTAAACTAGTTGTTATGTGAGTTGTCTTTTTGCTATGACTCAAATATAAATAAGAGGTGAGGGACATATATTAAGGTTAAATATAATCACATCTATTCTGGTGTTTTTCCTAAAGAAAAAAAATGCTTTGATTTTTCATTAATCAATTTTATATTGACTTTATATTGAACTTTTACTTACTTAGTCTCTTACTTACTTACTTACTTACTTACTTACTTGCTTACTTGCTTGCTTGCCTACTTGCTTGCTTGCTTGCTTGCTTGCTTGCTTGCTTGCTTGCTCGCTTGCTCGCTTGCTCGCTTGCTCTCTTGCTCGCTTGCTCGCTTGCTCGCTTGCTCGCTTGCTCGCTTGCTCGCTTATTCGCTTGCTCGCTTGCTCGCTTGCTCGCTTGCTCGCTTGCTCGCTTACTCGCTTACTTATTTACTTACTTACTTACTTATTTACTTACTTACTTACTTATTTACTTACTTTTCTATAAGAAACGGTTTATAAAAAACGAAAATTTTCAGCCAATGAAAATTATCAGCCATTGCATAATTATGTCAATCATTGCTTCAATTTTGTCGATCATTAATCGCTGATCTGCAGTTATTTTGAGCGCTGGTAATAATACATGACCATCCATCAAACTAAATTTTTAATTTTAATGCTATTTAAGTTATTATTGAATATTTGAGTTAATAATTTTCATATCCAATAATATTTTCTTTACTCCACGATAAGAAAGTTCCTAATTCTTTAGTTATAAATTTTGCTTTCTTTGCAGGGGATGTCATTTAAAATGAGAACACAATCCAACAAGCAGTGTTTCAGCAATACAGTAACTTTTTTAACAGATTTATTTTTTGAATAAATTACATGTGTAAGTGACGTAAACATAATAAAACTTACACATGCATGATAATAACAATGCCACTTATACGATTCGAATAGCTTACCGTAGCATTTTACTGTGACGTGACTTGAATTATATCATTTTATTTTAAATCAGGATGTAAAAGTAACACTTGGTATGAAGATAAAAAAATTATATTAGGAGTGCTACTTCACAAAACCTAATCAAAACCTAACTTATATATCTTTTGTTTATTTTTATTCATAGCACATATGGAATCACTGTGAAACTTCCTAAATAAACATTTTGTCATTTGTTTAGATGTTCGCACGTATTATATGAAATTATTTTTAGTAAATGATTGACATTAATTGCTATAGGCTTAAAACTGAATGTGCTCGAAAGCTATTATCGCTGTGAAAAGTGGCTTGTGTTAGGGTCTGACCTTTAAAAAGGAATTTTTATCCTGGTTAACTTTTATCAAAAGACTATATGCTGAAAATGATTACTCTTCATGATATTAAAATTTTTTAACAGTAAATACGTTTTCACTTTTGCAGGAAAAATATGTTTTTTTTTTTTTTTTCAAATAAACCTATTAAATCTATAGATCGATGGAACATGATCTTTTTGCTCATTTACAAACAATTTATAAGCTAAAATCCCTTATGTTTGAGATAATTGCTGAAAACCAAGGTCTAAATAAAATAACTTTTAGTTTAAAAAAAACTAATTAATGTTCTTTAAAATTAAACCCGCAAAACTATGGTAAAAAAGTTTTATCATAGTAAAAAAAAAAAATAAAAATAAAATAAAAATATTCTAGTGTTTATACACATTCGCCAATGCATTCACAAAGCTTTGTACAAGGAAGCTGGAACTTTGAACATAGGCATCGTGCTGAACGTTTCTTCTTTTTTTTTTACAGTTGCACTTTACTAACTCTTTGCAGGCTTTTGAGACTTCTGGCAACATAATCCATAGGGGAGAATGTTTTTCTTTTTTAGTTTTTTGCCACCACCAATCACTAAGCTTGTACACTGGAAACATTTTTTTGTCTGACCTGCACTATATGCTAATGTTATAAAGGTAAAAATAAAACTAAGTCACTTATAAAAAAATTTTCTGTATCATGGCTTGCTTTCGGAGATGTAATGTATCATATAATAAATATTGAACTTAATTTATTGAAAATATGTTTAACTTATGAAACGGGCAAATTCTTACCTGCATTGCAATAAAACTCTTCACATGTTGTTCAAGAGTATCTTGTAGGTGGAATAGCTTCAATTCCTCTTTCCTTCTTCGTGAACAGGTTTTGCTGACACTGATTGACGCTGTTTAATGAAATGGTTTTATCGTAAAGTAAAATCACATATCGTTGAATCACTCGAATACCGTCTTATTAACAATCTATAAAGTGATAAAGAAAGAAATTAATCATATTTTAAAATTTAGAAAATGGGAATACCTTTTTAAATTTTTTACAAGATTGCTATATCATTTTAGTCCAACTTTAATTTCTAGTATTGGGTGCAACCTATTTCATAACTGCAGCGTTAAAACTAGATTGTTTATGTCATATCCAGGTATATGTAGTGTGTGTACACTTACATGAAAAAGTAGTTAAGTTATTAAAGTGTATATCAAAATTACATTTTGTTTTAAACTACTTGACTTTTTTCTAAATTGAAGAAAGTTATATTAATATGAACAAGGAGGATTTACCTTGCAAACACCTCCGGAGCTTCTTGATACTATTTCCATATATTCCATGCCGTTTTCTTTCTCTGACTTGCGAACATTGACACTGTATCACATCCTGTTAGAGCGAACCATAACAGCAAACATCTACAGGTTTCTTCTTTTAGCCAATTAGCATAGTCGTGTTTTGGGAGCCAACATCAATGTTGTCCAACTCCAATTTCCACCCATAGTTCAACAAAGTTTAATGAAAAAAATTGATTGCAGCAATGTTACAATTGATACATTTTTAATACCTTAAGATCATACAAATGTAAAATCATGCGGCTGTCTGCCTCATCATGGTTACACGATTCAACTTGACACTTGACTAAAGTTAAATTAGTTGTTGTTGATTGAATCGTTTGATAAATCGGTTGCAATAGTAGTGATGTAAATCAAATGAAGTTGCTCAAGGCTTTCATATTCTAAGAACTCCACTAAAGACTTTTTTCGTGTCTTGGCATAAATCATTAAACTTAATTTTATGGGGAGTGGAGGTTCATTGTTCTTTGAGTGTCTTGTTTAACTTCTCTTTTAATGTGTTAAACTTCATAAGTTGATATGTTGGCAATGATAGTGTTCGCACTACTACTGTATACTTCTTCTGATGATAATTTTCAAACTAATATGTGGTCGATGAGATGGAGAAGTGATGTTGGGGCAAATTCCTTTTTTCTTTTTCGAGACAGATTTCCATCAAACGTTTCTTATTTTGCAAACAAAACTTCTGTATTTTTTTTTTTTTTTTTATCTTTTTGTATGAAACCATCGTCTATACTCGACCCTCGAGAACATTTTAATAAAGCTTTCTTGACATGAGTTTCTTGTTATCAAAGTAAAATTTCCACCTCTTTGTTCACATAAACCTTGAATTAATTTAAATATTTCCGCTTTTAACCTAGTTATATTAACTTTTTGAACCATTTCATCTGGAACTTCTAAATCAATTAGGGTATAATTTTCATAAGTCTTTTATCATAAACACTGGTGTCGAGTATGAATCAAACTAAGGGATCTTTTTTTCTATAGTACTACCAATACTTTGGCCAGAGCACTTTGTAATAAGCATAAGTTATTAAATTATTTTTGTTTTAGAACTAATTATTGTTTGTTGTAAAGTGCTATACATGACATGAGAAGCCATTGTTACTCATAAAAACAGCAACCAATTCCAGATTGCTGTACTTTTCACATCAGGGTTTCAAATGATTTCAAGTTTTCAACAATCTTGTGGAACGAATTTTGGTCAGGGTCAAAACCTTTATAAAAAGAAATTATTTCTTTCCTTTAAGGTCGATTTAACGATTGATGTTTTTATTAATTTTTTAGTGCTGACGACACCAAGGGTCACTTTTCCGTAGCTCTTATCTGTTTTACTCATTTGTAGTTGATTTGAAGCAATTCTTAACATAATTCTTTCCTTTAAGGTCGATTTAACGATTGATGTTTTGATTAATTTTTTAGTGCCGATGACACCAAGGGTCACTTTTCCGTAGCTCTTGTCTGTTTTACTCATTTGTAGTTGATTTGAAGCAATTCTTAACATAATTTTTCATGATTCCCATTGTGATGAAAACAAATCGTCCATTCAGACTTTAATTGATTTGTTTAAGCAATTGCGTATTTTTTTTGTAAAGTATAGCTTAGTGTTTTTCATAAAATAGATTTTTTGTGAGTCCATTAGTCACTAAAGTGCTTGGTTTTCTTTTTATTGATTTAAATGGATATGTACGATATTCTTCTCTAAGCACTCATTACTGATTCAAATTGTAATGATCAATGAGATTTACTTTTCTATATATACCCGTTACTGTTTATCACTGTTCTATATATACTCGTTACTGTTTTTCATAAAGAATATGCTTAATTTGATTTTATGGTATTTTAGCTATTCTGGTATTTAGCAACTTTGCAATTTGCTGATGAAATGAAAAAAATAAGAGAAATAGACCTGAGATTATTTTCTTATATAAAGTGTAATCCATAAATGATTTCTTTTTTAAGATAAGTATCAAAGCTATAATACACAATAACTTGTTTATTAGATCTGAGTCTAAAATTATAGCTTTTTTTCTATTGGTAGTAAGTTAAAGAATGACTTAAGATGCAATTGGTTGAGTCAACTAAGAGTTAGTGAAATAAGTTCGTTAAAAAATTACTATGAATAAAAATTGATGTAAATCTATAAAGCATTAAAATAATTTAAAAGATAAATAGTTTATAGAAAAAAATATTGGTGAGCACAAAAATTTCTGAAATCATAAATAAATATAGTAAATAAATATCTTAATAAGACTAAATTAAGTCATTTGGTTTAAATAAGAGTTAATAATTAATATATGTA
>JAUZNK010005670.1:0-25955 GCA_035046665.1 Euphysa ruthae
TAATATATATATATATACATATAAATTTTTATAAAAACTTTTTTTATTTTGATACTAAGTCTGAATACGCCCAATGATGTACATTTCATACTTGAAATCAACGTTGGTAGAATTTTTTTGAGATACATTTTTTAGATGTTTTGAAATTTTTGCAAATTAAGTAATCATGAAGGGTTTCTTTTCAAGTATATGTCTCCTCTTGAACCAGTTAATTAATGTTTGAAAAAAACTTTTGTCAAGAAAGTATGTTCCGATTTAAAAAAATTTTGTACCGTATTAAAAAAAATATTTGACATGTTGGTCATTTTAAAATTTTAAAATTTTATCAGGCTTGGAGTATGGATTCAAAACTGTTTGTACCTTTTCTTAAGTGCTCTGATTTCTAAAGTGCTTTTTCTAAATCATGTTCTGATTCTCTCAAGTTGTTTTATGATGTTTGAAAATATTATTTTTGATAATTTTTTATTTTTTACTACATGCTGCTGCTATTTCAATATTGCTTTTCAGGGTTTAAAAAATTTGTGATACTTTTAGAATAAATTCTTGGTGACTCAATTACTTTATTATCCTTTTTGAAGCTTAAAAGATTAAAATTAGCTAAATTATAATGCTTCAATTTTTTAAATGAAATCAACTTTTTATTGCAATGGATTGAAATTTTCATAACGCTTTTTTTTTGTTCATAGAAATATTTTTGTTTCAAATAACATTTTTGAATAACTTTCCAATAAGGTGAATTGTTGACACTTCTTTATTAAAAAAAATTTGATTCATCTTAGTTTTATTTGTATTATTAATTTTTTTTTTCAAAATCAATGTGCATGGCCTGTTCTTTAATGTTAGCATTCATTGATATATGCTGTATAAATTTAAAAAGGCTCATGAATAAATAAAGTTCTGAATAAGAGAAACGTCTTCTAGGATATCCATTTAATATTCATTAGGAAGATAATTTTATTGAATGTCTTTTTTACTTTTTTATGACATTACTCTTTTTTTTATTAATGGGGTTCTCATTTGTTGGATTATGAAATGTATAACTTGTCAAATTTCTCATTTTATATTGGTTAAGTCAAGATAAACCTAAGTAATAAGATTAATTTGAAAAGTTTAACTTAGTTTATTGTTTTTGAGACATTTTGATTAATTTGATATAAATATTTCACACATGTTTGATACTGGTTTATTTTTGCAATATGTACTTTTTTTAAATTTTTTTCAGGGAAGAAGTGTTATAAATTGTTATTTTGAATTTTATTTTTGGTACAGGTTTTCACTAGAAAGTACTGTTATTTATTTTAATTTTGCATTAATTTTAACTGTGTACATCAACTTATATTTGGCTAGATTAACTGCAAATATCTTTTCACTCTCAAAATCTACAGTAATTGCTGTACATGTTATATGAGACGACTGGAAAATTGCACTAGGTGGCTTTTTGATTGAACAGAATTGGTTTTCCCCCAGGGTTTTGTTGATAGGCAGGACTTCCGGGCAGTAAAATCAACTTGTTACAATACCAAACCACATACAGAGCCTGCGTCCGACCCCTAATATTAGGGTTTTGCTAAAGTGATCTGTTGCCTTTCACATTCTCACAGGCTTATGGTAATCTTTTTATATAGTGGAGGTGTGACTATCATAAAAGAAAGTGATAATTTTAGATTCTAGAAAACATTTCATTTTGGTAACGCATGTAAATTTGTATGAGTATCATAAATTTACACTTAAAACATTACAGAATTATTTCTCTGTCTTATTTATTTTTTCTCAAGAACTTATGCTCTGGTTCTCTCAAAATTTTCTATTATCTTGTTTAAAAAAAGTAAGAGTAAAATATAAACTTTAATTTTGTGACATTTTTGTTTTGTCATAAAAACTTCTCCATTCTTTGTTATGCTTAATAAGGCCAGATAAGAATAGAGAAGGAGCAGAGTTTAATGACGTGTCTATTATCAATCCTTTTTTTTTTAAAGTGCTGAAATCTATTTAAATATGGAAAAATTTTTAACAAATGAGGCAGGGCATAAATTTTGTATATAACATATATATGATTTATAAAAAAATAAAGTATGGTAATCTTACGTATTTTGGGCAAACGATATAAAATTTTGACCATTGAACAGTTCACTTAGCTAAGGGATGCTTGCTAGCTTAGGGTGAAATCTCTCCTACTATGAGCGTCAAAATAAAAGTAATTTTGTTACTGTGAGTAGGTTGACGTACAGCTGTAAAAAGTTCCAGCATCTCGTCAAATGATTAGACCTCTCTGCTACACATGCGAGTAGGTGAAGCTTCTTCTAAGTTTTCCAGTAAACAGGGATTTTCCTTGAAATGTTTCACACAACGGCAGGCAATAACAAGCATTATTTATATTGATAATGTTGTTGCTAAAGATGCCAATATTGATGATGATGATGATGATAATGATGATGATGCTGTTGATGATGATGGTTAAATACCTATACGTCATTGTTACTAGCTAATGCGCCGTGATTTTGATTCCTTTATATTTCGCCTCATCTGTAAGCCAAACTAATTTTTGAAATGTAATGAAGATTGCCTTTATTTACCTTGTGGAATAATAGAAAAGTTGCTCCAAGAATTTATTAGAATGTCTGTCTGCCTATTATTTATAATTGATTTATAACTTTGAGCTGCTCTGATTATTCTTTTATCCGCTAAATAACAACTCTTTACTTTGTTATTAAATAATTCAAAAAATCTGAGATAAATAATAAACTTAAAGTGAGTTTTTGAAAATAAAAAAATTATATGTACATTTAATAGTTTATAGTGTAAAAAAAAAATTTCAATTAAAATCATTTTTGGTAACCGAAAAATTTTTTATTTTTAAAAATTTATTTATTTATTAATTTTTAAATTTAATTCTTTAACATAAATGGTGGGAGATCATAAAAAGTCCTTATTAAAAGAAGACAGTTTTGTTTGAATAACAGCAAGTATGAGTGCTTCAAACATCACAGTACTTTGTATTATGTACCACAACATTTTATTATTTGCAAGTATGATTCCAACAGAATAAGCTAAAATTTCAATGATGGCTTATTTTCATTACCCTTTGTTTCTCTTTACAGAGAAATCAACAGAATCAACATAGGTACTCAGTCTAAAAGAATATCTCTATCTCAGTGGTTATTTTAAATTCTAGATTTTCTGTGTTTTCTGTTACATCTATTTTATTAATAATGTATTCTGGTAAGACAAGGATAATTTTTTTTTTTTTTTTACAATACTTGTCTGCGCATTCGATAGTAACATTAACTATTTCTTGTTTTTTACTTATTCTTTTCTTTTTCTTTGCATATTCATAAATACAAAAACCAACTAAAAACAAATTCTACATGTGTTTTAAAAATAATCCAGGATGAGTTAGTCTTTAATATTTTTTTTTGCAGTAAGGTCTGTCTATGATTTATAGATTAAAATAGCTATTGAAATTTTTGGCATGTGAACTGCCTTCTGATGCATGCAGAGAACTAAGAGGTGATCCTTAAAGCAACATCAGTGTGGAGCTAATAAAGTTTTAAATTTTACATACATATGATGCACATGTATGATTTATTTAAAAACTTAAGGGTCACGATTGTCTTTGAAGAAGGGAAAGGAATAACATAATTATGGTTAATAGGACTAAGGGTCCTTCTACAAGATGTTTGAAAACTTTTCAAAGTCAACATTCTATAATTTTGCATTCAAATGAACTAATTTCTTTTGCCAAATGCTTCTTTTATACCAAGAGCCAATAATATAAGAGCAACAACAGTATCCACATCTTTTACCGATTACAAATAATTTTGAAACTGATATTCAATAAACTCAACAGCAGCAGATTTCTCCTTAATATTCTGACATTATGCATCATAACAGGCCTTAATATTTAAAACAATATTTAAAACAATATTTAAAACAATATTTAAAACATGTAATATAATAGCAATTTAATTTAACAATTTAATTGAAATAAATAGACGTGGTGCAAGTTTTATGGTTTGAAGCAGAGGATTACCTTGAAAATTTGTGGTTTGTTTATATTTTTAGCTCTTTATTATCTGATGTAAAATTTTTTGAATTGAAAAAATCTGATCCCAAAGGTAGTTTTAATGATGATTATAAATCTAATGTAGGGATCATTATGTTACACAGCATTTTTGTAAGTAGTCTTAAACAATGTTCTTCAGTTGTTAAAAGTTTATTTTTTTGAATGTATATCTAATATATTAAATATATATATATATTATTTCAAAAAAAAACTTGCTACTCAACTCTAATGTTTAGAATTTTTCTCAGTAATTTTAGTGTTAAACCTTGAGAATTTCATAAATTACCATAAAAAAATTTAATTTGTTACTCTCTTCTAAAAAAATTCATTTCCCTTGTATTGGATGATAAATTAAGGTTTAAAAATTGTGTTTCAGAAATTTTCTCGTAAAATCTTTCATTATCAATCTGTCAATTATTAATTCTTTTATCCAAACCGTTCATCTTCTAAGTTTTCTGGACTTGCAATTATAGCTGGCATCCATTAAAATATCATGTTTCTCAATCACAAACAAGAAGTGAAATCACGACAAACAAAATTAAAGTTTAAAATCGTTGGGAGAAAATATTCGTATTTTTGTTTGCTAAAAGCTGTATAAGGTTGGCAATTCAAGAATATTTTCTTTTTGATCCATATAATGACCTGTTTAGGGGTTTGAAATAAAAATAAAATTAATATTTTTTTTTTCATAATTATATAATTATTATTCCAGCAATAAAATTACTAAAAAATACAAAATAAAATACAGTAAAATAAATACAATTGAATACAGGGAGCTTGATTGATCCTTTGTATTATTATTTTTATTATACTTTAATGTAACTAAACTTGAATAATTAAAGTGTGTACTTTTTTCTTTTTTTTTTTAACAAACATTTACAGAAATATTTTTATGATTATTTTGGATTTCCAAAGTTTGATGTAAAGTGAAAAGTTCATAATTCAAATTTCAGTTAAGAAATTGTTCAGCAATTGGTTAGACATAGTATTTATTATTGAAAGAGTTTGTTTGGAAATTAAAAAAGATTTTTCAAAAAAGTAAAATTGAAAGTTTGCAATTTCAGGAACACTTTTTCTGAGTCAAACACACAAAAGCGGTTAGGGATTTCATTAATCTCTATTTTGGCAAAATGTGTATTTATTTTAAATGTTATTTTTAATTCTTATTTTTTGCTTTCATTATTTAATCTGTGGAATGTTGCTAGAAGGTCATAAAAATGTGTTAGTGGAAAGGGATTACCTAGCATTGTAGTGGCACTTCTGGGTACTAAACTTTCCATATATTTCTGTCTCAAAGCACTTGATCTCCAGAGAATATCTGATAAAATGTTTAAAAAACTCAAGGAATTCAGTGGAAATTACTATATTCTCCCAGTTAATCTCTTTATTACAAATATGAGCATGCTCTATTAATCTTGAATAGGTTGATTTTTCTTCAAATACTGATGTGTTTTTTGTTTTCATTTCTCCAAGAGTTATTTTTTTGCCAACGTAGTATTCACAATATCTTGTAACAAATCAATCATGAAAAATTTTCCAGGCTGAGTGGAATTTGTTTTTAATAAACAGCCATCCACATTTTAATTCCAAGTGAAAATTTACAAAATGGCTCCCCAAATTAAGGGAGGTAAAAGCCTTAAATGAAAGCAATAATTTCATACCTTAGCTTAATGTATTGGTTTATTATGTAGAAGATATCTTTAATACCTTTAAGATATCTGAAACATTTTTTGGTTTTTTTTTTGTAGAGACCCTTCCTTGCAAACAATGTATACTACTGTTGTTCTTTAAATCTTCTGATTTAACAATGTTATTTGGATAGGTTAATTGAGTTAGGATACATTTTAGATTTCCATCTCAAAAAGTCCTAACCCATTAGCTGTTTATCATTTACTTTTTTAGTTAGCTTTCTTGTTGCTATGTGTGGTATAATTACAATAAAGCTATTGTTATCCTCTTGAAGTTTATTAGCTCCTCTTTATACTTTTAATGTAAATCTATTAAATTCTTATTTAAAAGTTCTTAAATCTTATAAAGGCATAACCAATATGCTAGATTTTATCTTTACTAAACTAGCATAAAAATTTATTTTAATCTGTGTAATGTTTAATCCAGAAGTGCTTCAATATTTTGGTTGGCAAACATTTGCTTTTAGGTGGATATATTTACTTAAAAACTATTTCTATTTGCTTATATAGTTATATTACATATCTCCGTTTAGGGTAATCTGTTATTTTAATGTTTGAATCCAAGCAAATCCATACACCAAATGTATGGATTTGCTTGGTTTATATACTGTTAAATTGGTATATGAACATTATGTAGGTAATTCAATAGCTTTTAAAATTGTTGGTAAAGGTGGGTAACAATGAATCCATTTAGTTCTGCTGGTATTGAGAATACGCATCTTTTTCTTCCAATAATCCTTTTTTATGCCTCTAGTAGATTTTTTCTGAGTTAATCAATGTCATCACCTTTTTTGTTTCTCTTTTCAGAATTTCTTTAAAATAAATCATTTGCTTTTTTTTTGTCATTAGGATGTCATTAGGGCGGATAATTTGACATGGCCACCTGCCATTGCTTTTTATTTTGTAGTAAAAAGACAAAATATGTCAAAATTTAGTAGCTTTGGACCCAAACTTCATGTCTTTGTTTTTTATTATGTTACAGTATTTGGATTTTGTGATCACCTGTTAAAATTTTTTATTTTTTGTACTTGGGGCAAAATATGCCTAAGTTGGGTCATTTTGGCTCTGAATGTCATGTTATTTTTTCAATGTTGACCTAAAATTTCTTTTTCTAACCTAACTTTTTCTGCTGTATATTGGTTATTACTTTGAAAGTAGGAACCAAAGGATTTACTTAGTACTATATATGATGCAAAATTTCAGGACTTTCATATTTTGTTTGTTTTGTTAATTTAATGATAGAATTTATATTATCTTCAGCATGTTGCAGTTTTATGACCTTAATTGATGAATGCATCTTTTTATCATAAAGAACATTCAAAATATAAAGTAAGTTTCACCAACTAGCAATGACAGAACTTATGTTTATTAATAGGGATTTTTGTAATTAAATACTCATGCACGGGGAAATATAATTTTAAATATAATTTTTCCTTTACTTTTTAACGCAAAATTTAGTTAGAATTTTATTAATCATTTAACAAAGTACAAAACCAAATGCAAGTTCAATTGGAAAATATTCTAAGAAATGACGAAAATTGCTAAAATAACTTAATAATAATAAGATGCGCAAAATCATTTAGACAATTTCGAATTCACATCAAAACATAGTACTTTTATGTAGTTTTGTTTAAATTTAGGCTAAAAAGCTTTGTGATCCATTTTTTGTTAACTTGCTTAAATCATTACCATGTCTTAAAACACAATTTTTGTTTAATTTTTGAATGCATTTTTATAGTATTTTTACTTTAGGACATTGTTTTATTAAAATGAAGTTATTATGACTTATTTCAACATAAGTTTTTAGCTTTTTATTTGAAATTTGACTTAATTAAGCAAATGGCTTTTATAGTGAGTATTAAAACTTTGTTTTTGAACTTTTAAAACTTTGTTTTTGAAATTATTCTTCATTGAAATAGTTTTAATTTTAGGTTAGATAAATAGCAGAAAAATTTCTGAAGAAGTTGGCACTGAAAACTTATTTACATGTATTAAAAGATAACGTTAAAATTTTTTATAATACAAACAGATGTTCAGAAGTGTAAATATATGTTAATTGCATAATGATGGTAATGTAATGGCATATCAGGATCTTGATTACTATGTAGAAGCAGTGCGCACTCAGGATACTCATAAGCGGTTGAAAGTAGCTAGCATTTTAAAAGAATTTTTAACAACTTCTTCATTGAGTACGTCAGAATGTGCACAATTAATCGATGGATTGATGACGTGGGTATCAAGCAGTAATTTTAAGGTATATGATTTTTAATATTTTATGATAAAGTAAACTGCGTTTTTATTTGCAAAAAAATTTATGTACATGGTCCATAATTTCTTGGAAAATGTACCATTGAAAAAAAAACTTGATACTTTGGTTATTTTGTTTCACTTTTAAAAGTGCTATTTATGTGTATATATGTGTGTGTATTTGTGTGTACGAGTGTGCATGCATGTATGCATGAAAATTTTCTTGCATTTCTATTTTGCTAAATGATAGATTTTTTATATTAGAGCCAGGAAAATTGGTTTCACTCTTGCTTTTTTTATTCAAAGGATTCCAAATTTGTCTTATTTAAAATAGAATTTCTGTTTGAACACATATTTCACAAAAGCATTATAATACTTCTTATGAATTTTCAGAAAATTTAAAGCCAAAAATCATTTTCCCGGGCTAAATACTCTTTATTTTTACGTTTGTAATATTCCTTGTTGGGGAAAAAACCTTTAACCTATTTTTAATTTTTACCAAACACAGCAGCTTTTGGTAGTGGTCACCCACAGAATTTCTGAGTTTAGCTGAAACAAATTTCCATCACCTTTATTTAGATTTCAAGTCAAGGTTTAGAGTTGTTAGGAATCATTGTGTTTCGTATGAGCTCATCATTTAAAGGACACATAAACTCTAGTAAGTATTTTTCTCCTAAATAATCAACTGATTATTTGGCCTATACCTGACCTATGAATCTTATTTATTGTAAAAAAAACTGGACCTAAACATGTTCATTTGAAAATAATGTTTATAAATTTCTTTCTTGAAGAAGTTTGAGGATCTTTTTGATTTCTAAGAATTGATCTAAGTTTGATTTAAGCTGGATTGCCCTTTAAGTAGGTGCCAAACAATTTTCAACTTAGACTTGTTTTGATAAGTATTCATATCATATCATAGGCCCCGCTATGCATGTTTTAATTTGTTATGCTTTAAGTTAAAATGGTAACAACACCCCTTGCAATTAAGGAAAGGGTGCCTTGGTAAAATATTGCCAAGGCATATGCATATCACTTTGACAAAAATAATTTTATGTTGGCAGTTTTTTGTTTGCGTGCTTTCCCCAGAAAAGATCAGGATTTTGAGGTAATGAAAATATCACAGTCTAAAATATTGCTCGCTTTTATTTCAAAGGCCAATTTCGACTTCTAATTGACTGTAGACCAATTTATTGAATTCTTCATAAATTCAGTTTCTGTTTCGTAGATTTAGAAATGGTTCAGCTGCTGTGGAAGTTTCAAACATAGAGCAAACAAATAAATAAATAAAGCTGACAAAAAAACTGCTTTGCCAATTTTTTTGCCTACGCTATTAATATTTACCTTTGCAATCCTGTCAGCAAATGTCGACTGCCGAGATAAATTGCGAGGGCTGTCGTTTGAGCAAAAATGAATGCAGGCATATTTTTTGTGGTACATTTGATCAACTTTTTAGCTGTTATATTGAAATTGACTCAGCTACTTTGGCAAACCAGAAATTGTTTTAAGGAGTAGGTAGAGTATGCCTGATCTTGTATCCCTTCTTCGCCTATTAGAGTGAATGGAGTGTTGTCTGCATTGCCATATCGGCTCTATGGTGCTGAATACTGGCTTGTGCTCTCTTTGTTTGTCTTTTGAGATTAAGGTCCTCATTTCAATTATGTTAGTTGTCTGTGTTGAGGGTACTGAAATAGTTACATTTTTGACTTGTAAAATCTTTTTTCTTGCAGCTTAGAGAGGCTGCTATTTCAACGGTTAACAGCCAAATGGCATTGCAGTTGTAGTGCCAAGTTTGCCAAGATCACTATTTTTCTCAGTCTGTATAAGATCTGCTTTATTATTTTCTCTTCTTCTTATCTTTTGCCTAGTAGTTGCTTTTAGCCTTGCAAAATTATGGTATTCAGTCGAAATTTAAGAAATACTTGTTCTGCTTTATTTTTACTCATATATTCACTAGTGCAAAAAATTGCCATAATTGAAAATATGATTGTAATTCACTCCTGGGAGTTTATTTGAAAAGAAAACCACTTAGCTCATCTATTTATACCTAAACTTGTGTTAAACTTTATCTTTAGCTTTGTCAATCATTGTTGACCGACTTGGTGATTCAAAGCAATTGGTTGGTATTTTTTTTCCTGTGTATTATATTTTAGGTGTTTTTCTTGTCATTAAGATAAAAATTATTGTATTCAGTACTAAAAAGTTTTCCGTTAAAAATTTTTTGTCCAATATAAAGGTATTTTAATCATTCTTACCTTTTATTCTGAAAATTTTCCTGTTTCTTGACCAGCTGATTCATAAAGTAGAAAAATGTGTGTTTAAAGCAATCCATCAGAACCTTTTGATGAATTGCTACGCTTGGAAAATAAAGTCAGTATTCATGCAAAACATCTACAGCTCTAAATGATTAAAACCTTTAAATCAGTTTAAAAACTTAATCCAGAATTAATGTGGAAACATTTTTGTATTAAAGATATGCCATATTCTCTGAGGAATGAGATAATTTTAGCACTGCCCTCAGCTAAAACTACTACATACGTAACAAATGCATTTCTTTTCAAAGCTTGTTTTCTCTGGAATACCCTTCCGACTGACTTAAAAAATTCTCTGTCTATTTATTGTTTTAAGAAACTGGTTAAGAAGCAGAAGGTTTTTAAATATAGTTATTGTATTTGCAAATAGTGTTTCTAGTATTAAATTAAGTTATATTAAAAAAAAAATTTTTTTTTGATTGGGTTATATTAACATTCAAATTTATAGCATATATTATTTTTTACCAACGTGAAATAGATTATTGATTGATTGAACATATACAAGGCTTCCATAATTTTATGACTGGAAAATTGTCCTTTTATACTATAAACCAGTTTTACTCAAAGTTCTTTAAATTATCTCTACTTTTTTCTAATGTTTGGAATGAACTTCAGTTATTTTTGCTAAAAAATTATCAGTCTTGGATTCTCATTGGTCAGAAATTTTCCCAAATGCAGTTTTGGCATTAAAACAACGTTTTAGGATATGCTTCTTGAAATTTTTTTATTACCTTGGACTTATATATGCACACATTTGTTACTGCTCACAAAGCGACTTCAAAACTTCTCATTGGGTTTTTCGTGAAGTTTTAAGGTAACTGCAATACAAAATTTGTGTTTTTTTGGTGCTGGCTTCAAACATGCCTAAATGCTTAAGGCCTAAAGTGTTTATTTTTGAAATTTTTAGATATTTGTTTGTCATAGTTTTTTTACACGTAATTAGAAAACAATATGTTTTGAATCTTATGGCCTCAGACATTTTTTGATTTTTTTGATGATAAAAAGCGTTTCTGAAAATTTAATCAGGTCAAAGATTTAGGCTCTTGGTTTAAAAACGACATTTTTTATTAGTCAAATTTTGCATGATAGAGTATTTGTAATAGTTTTAACATATGTTTTTATGATTTGACCATTTTAGGCCAAAAAACAATCTTTTTGTAATTTTTTTGTCAGAATTGTTGCATCATGAAATTTTGTTATGATGCAAGCAGAAAAATTTATGTAGTCAAGGAGATTCATTGTTGTAGAGGTAATTCAGCAAAGATTTTGAAGATTTTGATAGAATGGATAAGATTTGTGAGAGTAAATATCTGATCAAACTGGAGACAAGTAGCTCTGTCTGACCACACCGCGAAAGCCAGTAAATGCTAGAAAGTCTTGGTTATCTTTACGAGATTTATTCAAAAATAGTGATGTGTGTGGTAAATAAAAAATAAATTAAAGACAATTAATTATGAAACCTATGCATTTAGATTCAGGAAGTAATATCTATTAAAAATTTTCTTTATTACACAATATTTGTTAATAAATAAAAATATTTTGGATGAATCAACTGGTCTTTGTGCTTTGAAGCAAATTTTACCAATTTTCAGTTAAAATATAAATGATGCTTTTTAAGGTATAAACGTTTCGTTATCATTTTAATTTAATACTTATATCTTTGGTCTGGTATAAAATAAGTCCAATTTGTTCAGAAAGTGATATTTTAGATAATTCCGCAAATATTAGGATCAGATCTTACAAAAGTATTGTATGATGTTGATATTTCTGGTTGTAAAGGAATGTTGGCCATTTTGAAAATTATATACACATTTTAATAGTTTGGTATTTAAAATTTTTCTTGTTTAAACCGATAAACAATCGATTATGTTGTCAATAACCTAATAAAAACTAATAACTAATAACTAATAATAATAAATAAAACTAATAATAACTTATTTTCCACTTTTCATTGATTGATATTATTTCACTCTAGGTACGTGATCATGCATTAGATGTAGTTTTTAAACTGATGGAGTATGTTTCAAATCCACAGGTTTGCCATTTGAATTATTTAATCACAAATTAGAACTAAGAAATTTTTTCTTACCGCAGCTATGCTTAGGTATTATTCATTGTTCTAATTAGGCCTTTATTTCTATTAATTTTTGAAAATTTTCTTGGTATAAGAAATGTTGACTTCTTAAGGTATATTTTTGGTTGGGGATCAGACATTATTATTAGTTTTGGAGATATGAAATTTTTTTTTTTTTTTTTGTCAACATATTAATTTTGTGATAAACTAGAAGTTTTTGGAATTTTATTATGATATGGTCATCTAACAAAAATTCTCATTCTTTGGTCTTAGGCCTTTAAATTTTGTCCAAAAATTTTTTAAGAAGAATATTTTCCAATTTTGTGTAAATTTTATATCCACTTCCATTTTGGTAATTATATCTAAATAAAGAAATGGTTTGATTTTTTTGCATTTTTTGTTACATTTTTTAACGATAATGATATTTGGTTTTTCTAATTTTTGTTATCACACAAAATCTTTAATTTTGTTTATGGTTAAGTTTCTTTTTAATAATCTTCAATATTGTAGTACAAATCGTATTAAACAAAATTCCTGGAATTTCCTGAATTTTAACTAATTTTCCAGGTATTGGGCTGTAACGTTCTGGAATTTTGCACAAATATCCTGTCAAAATGAAAATTTAGGATGGGATTTTCATCTGTAAATTTGTATACAGTTATTAAGTGGTAAAATTCTGATAGGTAGGAAGTAGTCTTATTTTATTTTAGCTGATATTTTAATCATTTTAGGCTAATTATAATTTCTGTTATCTAAATGATGATATATAATAATCTTTGTCATAAATTTGATTTATTCTGATTTAGAAAATTATTTTTTTAATGCCTTAAAATTGTAAAACTGTATGAAATTCATTTTTGGAAGTGATAACCCAGGGGTAGTTAAATTTATTGACAGTATACCCAGATATTGTGTTACTTTGAGGATTTTACTCACTAACATTATTATCAGGATTTATGAAAAAGAGTTATTATTAATATTAAATTTCTCTCTCTGTTTTTGCTAGTGAATTCAAAATAAAAAAAAACGAATCGTGGTAGGCATGTTGAAAAAACCAATCATTGGAAGATAATATTTAACTTCATAGATAAAGCTTAGATTACACCATCCTATCATATTTAAAACAGCTGTTTGGTTATTTTTAGGTGATTTTTGATTCGCTTTTACAGCATTTCAATCATAAAAACTGGAGAGTGAGAGAAGTACTAATGTTATGTTTAACACAGACTATAAACAGGTAATTAATTTTTTAACACAAAGTCATAGAAAATCACAAATCTAAACAAATGTTGTGTTTAAATGCATTTTTATATGGTAAACAAAATTGATAATTTTTAGGAGATTAAAATGTTAGCAAAGTTTTTAAAATTGGAAAAATTTATTTATTATTTATTAAAATGCAATGTTGACTGCCACAAGCAAGGTTTAACAAGAACAACAAGGTTTTTTTAGACACACCGACATTTTCAAATGATAAAAGACATGAGTTATTATATAGAGCTGCTGGTTTATTTGATTGTGGTGTATTGTTTAAGACAGTTTGCCATTACCATAGAGAATACTTTGGACTTGCATTTGAACGAAAGCTTCGGAAGTGCAGTAATGTATTCAACAAACATGGAAATAAGAAGAAAAATGTTAAAGGTAAGTTTTATATTATTTTATACCAATTAAAAATAAGTACAATTTTTAAGTAACAACGAGACAATCATTACTTTTTACATTTAAATATTCAAACAAAATATTTATTTGTATATATTTTTAATAAATTTGTAATAAGTTTTAAACAATTATTATTCAAGTGCACTTAACAATGATGCTAATTTGATTTTTGTTATAGGAAATTTCAAGATATCGATCTAAATGGCAGAATTATTAAGAATACAACACATTGCTGTTGTGCCTGGCTGGAAGTTATGTAGTAGTTGCTACAATCAACACCACAGGGTGAAAGCGATAGTCACATTGAATTTGATCAACAAAGTCAACGAAAACAAAATGCATCATTTAATGGAAGTCTTGAATCCTTAGGTGTGTTACCTTTTAAATTCAAATCAATGCCAAAATTCCAACAATTAACAGTTGCCAGGAGAATATTTGACCAAACTGCCGAAACAGCCATAAACAATATAACTAAAGCTTATGGCATTGATCCTATGGCTACAATGATACACGATCAACTTCTCCCATTGATCTAGACACACTTGACTGAATTAAAAGATAAACAAAAATCTGTCACAGCATACTCATAGAAAATACAGATATTAAATTAACTCCAAAATCATGGTCACGTGCAAAGGCAGCAGTATTTTTCAATGTATCCATTTACCTTATCCAAGAGGCTAGAAAAGCTAAAAAAAAATTTTGTATAAATAATCATCAAAAAAAGGGAAGTCACTTTCACTGGAAACAATTGATCTTGCTCATAGCTTTTATGAAAGTGATGAGTACACACATATGTCTAGTAAAAAAGATTTTTTCGGTAAACGGAACAGACAACGCATGCAAAAAAGACTGCTATTAATTAATTTAAATGAACTTATTTACCATTCAAAACCGAACACTCAAACGTTGGATTTATAGTTTTATAGACTTTGCTCAAAATGGTGTATAACGACAAACTTGTCTGGTTCTCATTGTGTTTGTGTATATGCCCATCATCAGAATATTAACTTTTTAGCTGATGCTCTTAAAATTGACATGAACTAAAAGACTTGATGGCAATGACTGTTTATATTAGGGATAGCGCACAATGCATGTTACATCAATGTCCACTATGTCTTGGTATTGTATTGTTGCTTTAAAACAAGTCTTAACTGCAAATTTTAACAATAGCAATGAAGAAATAACATTTAATCAGTGACAAACTACAGATAGAACAACCATGATCAATCAAACAATGAATTTAGAAGAGTTTATTGGAGTTATATGTAATAAAATAGATAATCTTACGAATTATTTGTTTATAGCTAAAAGTACAGCCAAATACTTAAAGACTGTAAAGAGGTATTAAATGACTATGAGTGCATAATTTGTGGTGCCTTTGCAGAAACCTTTCAATTTTGTACAGGATGAGATGCAAAGTTACCACTGGAGGAATAAAGCACAATGTACACTTCATCCTTTTGTTATATACTATAAATCAAATAATGAACTGATATCTAAATCATTTTGCTTCTTTTCTGATGACAATGAGCTTGATACATACTTTGTATATAAAATACAAGAACATTTTACTAATTACGTAAAGGGAAACCTTCCACATATTAATGATATTCAATAGTTTTCTTTACTTTCTACCGGTTGTGCAGCACAATTGGACTTGTGTTGTGGTCACTTCCCAGACATTTGGTATATGACCTACCAAATGTATATGTGAAATGATGATCATAGACTCGATGCTCCTGCGTTGACAAGAACTTCACTGTCAGGTGTTCTACTTTGCCACTTGATATTTAATATGTCTCAAAAATTTCTGATGAAAATATTCAAGCAGTTTGAGTTTTCATGTTTGCATGCATCTGCATGAACATTCTCATGAAAAGTAGTGGAAACCCTACTTTCCTAAGAATTATCTACACAGCATCAAAGTTGACAGTGTCGAAAGCTTTCACTAAGTCAATGAAGTTTTGATATAGTGGCATCCGCTGCTCGAGGAATTTGTCTGCCAGATTTAAAGCCATTCTGAGATTCATGAATAATTATTAGACAAATATCTTCCATCAGTCTGTTTAACAGAAATCTAGCAAGAACTTTGCCAACAGCTACTAGTAGTGTGTACCCCAATAGTAATCACAAACTTCAGATATATTATTAAGATACATCTATACAATCTTTGGGTACACTGGTGGCATTCCAGATCTTAGTGATAATATTGCATGGGTAACATTTTCATTTCTGGTTTTTACAGGTAGGGCATCTTGACCAGGTGCTTTACCAATATTGATTTGCTTGAGGACGACTTCTAGTTCTTTGCAACTTCTAGTTCTTTGCGACTTCTAGTTCTTTGCAATTTTGTAACCAACCCATTTACAATGTAACAATTTAAACTTGTTGGAGATTCTTGAACATTTGGCCAATCTACTGAGATCCTATAAAATCAACCTTGTTCTTTTATTTATCTCCAAAGTTATCTGCCCATTACTTATTGTAGTCTTTTTGACTGAGTTGAAAGATCATTGAATGCATCGTTTTACCCATACACCATTTTTGCCTTCGTGTTTCAAGTAAGAAAATGCAGTCCGCATGAATCTTTCTCATATTCTCTCTTCTTAAATTATTTATTTAGTGTGAGAGTCTGAAAGAATGGTCACTTATTAAATATTTTTATGATGGTGCAGTTTTTACATGCATAATGTGCTATTTGCATTCATGTAGTTTCCTAGCTAACATATGGCTAACATTAAAGATAACAATGTTTATGTTATGTCTTATTTTTAGGTTTGATGCGTCTTCTTTACAAATAAACAAGTTTACACCATGTCTAGTTAAACTACTAAGTGATCCTACTGGACAGGTAATTTTAGATTATTTTTTATATTTTTTTTTCTTGGCCTTTGGGTCTGAATTAGGTTTAATGCTTGATTTTTATAAGTTTGGAAGAAGACTATAGAGGATATTTTTGGACTCAAATGACCACCTGTCATTTCTTGGAAACGGTTTATTTATATTTTTTGTTTTTAACTCTGCATTGAGTAGTATGAGCACCTTTCAAACTTATTTTTAGGTGCGTGATACTGCTATGGGTACTCTAGTTGAAATATACAGACACATAGGCGAGAAAGTACGTGTTGATTTAAGTAAACGGAACATTCCAGAGTCAAAGTAAGCATCTCATTTTGTGATACTGACACTTTTTCTTTCCAAATGCAAAAAATTTGTTGAATCAGTGTATATCAAAATTGTGTCCACTGCAAAAAAACTTATGACTTTTTTGGAAAATCGGTATCACATTCATTTTACCTTCCATTTGTTTCAACTTCCATTCATTTTCTTTTTTGATTGATCTTATAAGTTAATCAAATTAACATATACAACCCTGGAGTTTGCTGGAATGATCACTTAACATTTTGGGTAAGTATATAAGGCAATTTTAAATGGGCTGTATATCATCCTGATTTAAAACAGAGAAATTGAAACATTCTACCTTACTAAATGGAATAGATTTTAGGTTAAATGGTTGAATTGGTTTTAATGATTTCCGCAATTCGTGAAATTTGTGAGTCAAAGAAGACTTTATTGAAAATCACGAATATTTAATGCTTTGCAAAGCAAATTAATATTTAATAATCTAGAAATTCTGGTTTCATATATTTCCTCATACACACAATCTCTCGTTAGCGGGATATGATTGGATATACTTATCAAAAGTTATTTTTTTTTAAAGAATCTAATCATCGTGTTTCTGAAAAGTTGCTATTTTATACAAACTTCCAAGAATGATAATAACATTATTATTATTATTATTATAAAATTAAAACTGGCAAGTGAACCACAATAAAGTTATTTTATAAGAAATAATTTAGCAAGCTGGAACCAAAAACGGGGCAATTCCGATTAGTTATTTCGACAGATAAAATATTTTGTCAATAAGAATCGACATACATAACATTTATTTTACATTTATATGAATCATAAAAAATGATTCGTAAAAAATATTTAACCTGCAAAAATAACACTATGCTACAAAGAAAAACTGTATACAGTAAATCATAATAAGCGCTCAGGATTTTTAGATTTTATAAAGGTATTTTTTAGAGGGGGTATTTAAAAAAGGCATCTGTTTTATATTTTTTCTAAATATATTAGTTGTTAATAATTTTTGTTTAATTGATGGTTTGTGATAATATTTTGAGAGAGAATTTCTTTGGGGGAGGCATTTATATGAGTATTTCTTAATATTTTTGAGGGATGTTTAAAATAAACTAATCTAAATAGGGTAATTGGGGATTTATGGTATGGACATCACAATCTTTTGAAATAAAGCAATTAAAGTTATGCAAGAACACACCGCATTTCTGTTAAGTTTCAGTTAAGGAAGACATAGATTTAGGGCATGGTTGTACTATACAGAAAAAAAGTGGTGGGCATTCTAGAATTGCTCCCAAGCTTTTCAAGTAAAATGGTGGTGTGGGTTGGAAATTTGGCTAGAATTAATAGAAGGTGGCTGGAATAACAATGTCTGGGGTCGAAAATTTACAACAAATTAACTATCGGAGGTGGGGTTTGGCAGTGATTATTTGGGAGTCAAGAATACACTGTTTTATTTTTCTTATGTTTATTCTTCGACGAGAGTGTTCTATTTGTTAATTTGAGCATTTTTTAAATATTTAGATACTTTATATTACACACTACTTACACATTCTTTTTTATAACGAGCCGTAACAATTGCCAATAGTACAGTTTCTTAATTTTTACGATATTACTAAAAATTTTTTAGTTTTATAATGTTGCCAAAAAAATTTTCATAATTTTCTTATCAGTTTTTTTACTTTTATGAGTCAGTTTTCATTAAAGTCAGAGTTATATTTAAGTCTTTTTGAATTTTAATGCTGCTCTCGTGCAACTTTGTCTATTTTGCTTTTTTAAAAATTAAATTTGAACGATGTCGTTTGTCTTTCTGCAATCTTTCCTTTTCGACAGTCAGTTTCAATAAGCATGTTTGATAGTAATAATAATGGTAATGTTTTAAAAATAAATAATTCTGTTAAGACATAAAATAAATAATTAGTCTCTGTTAAATTGATGTTTTTATTATGAAACGTTATGAAACAATACATTTGTGGTTTGATTTAATCACTCATTTATATAATAACTTTTATTATAGAGATCAGTATAGAGATAGTCTTGATCCATATCTTAGTAAAATCAAATGAGATGGGCAATAACGATATAATCTTTTTTTCTTTATTTGAAATATAAATTAAATTACATCTACATTATTAGTAAAAACTGCTTATTGTCACTTAAATAACACAAGTTTTATATAGATTTAAGTTCAAAAGACGTTAAAGTACATATTTGTTTCTCCCAAATACCCCATTAGTCATTATTTATGGTTATCAAAAAAACTAATCGTTAATATGTTCAGGACTGAACTTTACTTACAAATTTAGACAAAATAGCAAATAAAAAAAAAAAAACTAGTATTTTGATGAAACAAAGAAATGCTTTTTTGATTATAGAAATCTTACTGATTTATTTATAGTAAAGAGTTATTTTTACTGTTAAGAATTAAGTACAATTGTTTTGATTGATTTGTAAATATGGCCATGCATTTTCATCTGCACAATGTTATAATGGTTGAATACTTTATAATATCACTTATGTAAAACTTGTTTACATTACAATTTTTCTTTAATTGAATATTTTGAGATCGCAAAAAAATAACGTTTAGCGATCTCTTAATTCACCCCCTGAAACCTGGATCATTTAAATGCACAGGTGTGGTGTTAAAAATTTAAAAAAAAAAAGAAAAAAAAGAGTGTTCGATTCGACCGCCTCAGCAATTCACAAAGCTCTTTTTATAAAGCGCCTTCATTTTTTTACTAGAGAGGCTTGATTGTTCAGTGTTGCATCATGAACGTTCCACAGTGCAGGTGGAAAGTATGGAGATATTCTTCGCATTATTAAGAGACCACCATGCGGAATTTAAAAATTTTTCGACAATCCATTAACATAATTGGAATTAAAATAGTCAAATAAATTCAAAACTAATGGATCTGGAATGAACATTTGTACGCAAGTATTCCATGCCACGACAAACATCATTTATTGGAAGAATAGCCAATGAATCCAACATATCAGCGAAAAATCCAAAATTTGGGTTGCGTTTATATAAATTCACTAAGCTTAACCTTTGGATTTTGTGTCTTGTGCTCTGGGTCAGATGGAAGAAACGCCCATGTTTAAGAATTTGAAGACTGAAACCTTGATCAAAAGCATTAAAAACATTAAAAGCAGCTAATGTATACTATATGACTCAAATAGTATACATCTGTTTGAATATATTTGGCACCAGCTTGATTTGTTGGAAATCCTAGATCTATTGTGTTTCAATGAAGCAATTGATTAAATTACCATTACTTATTGAGATTCCAATTAACTCAAAAAATGCAAAACAATGGTTGTGAGTTTGGACGTTTCTGGCCATTCCTGCCTTTCGGTCTTGTAACTTCTAATTCCAGCAAAGTAAATGGAAAATTTATGAAATTTAAGATAGTTAAGTCATTTTGAAGAAAAAGATATGTCATCTGACTTAATTTGGGAATTAATTAATAGCAGTATTGTTACCCAATTTTTCAAAATATGTACCAACATCGCAAGAAAGTCTAGGTTTCGTTTTCTTAGATTTCTTATAGTATTTTTTGATTGTCATTATTTTTAAAATGTGTTGAACAGGAAAATGATCAGAAAAATCACAAATAAATGGACCTGACTATAACAGTAAAAATGTTATCAATAACTGTTGAAGGCTTTTTATGAAATATGTGTGAGTTTGAAGATAATTGGTAAAATATTAAATTCAAATAGTATATCATAAAAAAGATTTTATATTAGTCAGTTTATTGTAACATAAAGAGTCCAAATTTAAAATATATTACTTGACTCATTAGTGAGATAATTTTCTTTAAACAGTTAATGAAGTTGCGACACCTAGCTTTTTTAACACCTGATTGAGTTATAACATGACAGAAGTTCAAATTAAGAATTTTCAGAAATATGAAGTTTCTCATCTTGTCATGTTTGGTATACAATTTATATAAAGAATAATTTAGAGAAAAAATGAAATATTTGAAATGCTCAAAATTTTTTCTCGTAGATTGCATATTAACCCTCAAAATGCTTAAATTATTTTCCTTTTTCTTTTTGAAATTCATCTGTTATAAAATAATTGTTAATTGAGTAGTTTTTATCAAATTTTTTATTTATTCGATAACCACATGCTATGCAATTGTAATTTTCTTACTTCTAATAAATTTTTTTTATGAAAGCAAATTACTCAATATGAGACAAGTATACATAAATTTGTCCCCACTCCCAGGAATTTCCATAAAAAATTAGCTACATTATGAATTGATAGTGACATTGTATGTTTTACCTTAAATCCACATCTGTGGCAAATATGACAACTTGTGAGTGGATTTGATTTGCAGGTCTATTCTCATGTAGCAAATAATAAGCAAGATTCAAACCACATAGTTATAAATGAATAGAATAATTTTTTAAAATATTCGTAGATACTAATACATTCCAATAAAATTTGAAAAATTTAAAAGCAAGAACTATAAAACACTCAAATTACAAACGACACTTACATGAACAAAATTTACCTTTATACAATCCTTAATTCGACATTTAAAAATTTCTAAGGAGGGAGACGTTTTAATAGAATTTGGAAGCATGTTTACCTTTAAACCGGAATGAATTTGTTCCCTAATGTGGGAGGAAGATTTAATGTAAAATTACTATTGTAAAAGAACTTGTTTCAATGAGAATAGATATTGAATAGACTTATATGTTTAAGTCATCAGCAACTGCAAATGTCTTTTGTGCACACTACAACTGTTGTTAATAGTTCACCATTCATCAAGAGCTAAATTAAGTCTGTTGTAGATTGTTCTTAGTGTCCTCTTCTGAACTCTGAACTTTATAATATTCATTTCCGTTTTGGATTAAAACATCTTGATCAGAAGGTAGTATCAAAAATATGAGAGGACATGGGCATAAACTTTCAAATTTTCCTTGAATATCGAGCTCATCTAAATCAGTTGGATCGATTGGAAATGCCCTCTTCCTTGCTCTTAGCCTAGCTTGGGAGCATGTCTCCGTTGTGCCGATTGTTTCTTTAACCAAGTTTTCTATATTTAAAGTTGTTGCCACGTATATTGCAAATGGTCCGCCTATCATGTTTGTCGCAAAGTCCTTCATTTCTTGTTGTTTTTTTGGCAGTCTCTACTTTTTATGGATTATTTATATGGTTTTGTGGGGTTGAGAAGTTATTATTCATCAAAATAGTTAAAGCTGCAGCTTTACACTTTCAATCTGATCTCTTATCACAAATCTATGTTATTTTTCCGGGCTTTTCTTGCAGTTTTGTGTAAAAGACTCCATCAAATGACAATTTCATCTTTCCTTTCATAGATTTGACAATTTCTGTCATTTTCTGACAAGTAAAAAAAAAATACATGGCATTAAAAAATGGTTTCAAAGCTAAAATAATACCTAATTCAACTATTTTGAAAAAGTGACTAAAAACTAAGAGTTAGCTATAGCGACACGTTTTTTTTTATAAGAACATGTAAGCTTCAGCTGAAGCTTTATGTGCTTATGAAATTTTTTGACTTTAAGCTCAGATGTTATAACATTTTCTTATAATTTTGGTTAGCCTGTATGTGAGAGAATTTTTTTTTTCAAGATTTATCAACAGGGAAAGGAAAACCTGTATTTTAGCATTGCATTGAAATTAGCTACTTATAGTTCAGAATATGAGTGTGAAAGAGTGGTCATGGTATGGTTCCAAATATGAGCACAAAAGAGTGTCTAGACAAGATAAACTAAGTTAAGTTATACTTAACTAAAACTAAATTTTATAAAGCACATCGTAGTAAAATTTAAATCTTTTTAATTTATTTTAACACAGTTATCACTTTTAGTGAATGAATGAGAAGGTTTTTTGAATACAAATATTTATTATATATATTATATTATATATATATATATATATATATAATATGTTATTTAAATTTATTCATATATTTTTAAAAGCATATATTTTATTATATTCATTTTGAGTATGGAGATATAAAGAAATGAGAAATTGAGAAAGAATTAAGAAAGATTTCAAAATTACGAAATTAAATTTTTGTTGAAAATTTTATCGTCATAACCATGTAACATCACACCCAATGATAACTTTTTACCTATGGTGAAAGTCAGGAATCTAATTTTAATTTTGATTCAAATATTGGTTATATGTAGCTAACACACGACTTACCTTTTGCTGATGCTTTGAATTTGTAAATATGGTAATGGTTAATCTAAAAAATTTCATTTTACATTAGAAAAGTCAAATATTGTTTACCATATTGTTTACCAAATTTTTACTGTGTGAAAAATTAGAATCTGATATAACTACCTGTTATATTTCAAGACGTAATTTCTTAATTAAAGTTTTAAATTGCACAATTTATGGCGATTTCCAAAGTTTGTTTTTAGTCACAATATTGCTTCAAAATAGTTGTTTTATATTTTGTAATAATAATGATTCATATTATTAAAAATCCCTTAAAATTTTGCTAGGATTATAAATTGAAAAATTTCAATTTGATGTTTGAATTATTTTTCGATTTATTGCTAGAAAACAAGATTATAACAGGAAACATCAAAAAATTCTGTATTTCTTCATGAGACACTTATAAATACTATTCTAAAAATGTAAGAACCTTTAAATTTAGCAGCCTTGGGTTCAAATGAAAAATTTTAACGCTGCAGTGTAATTTTAACATATTAACTGATTAACATAACGTTTTGAGGAATATACCTTAAAAATTTTGAGCATGATAGATTGATCCAAATTTCTAAAAAATTTTCATGCCTTATTAACTTGAGATCCTCTATAAACTTTGAAATAAAAAAAAAAAATACTTAACTTGATAACAAGAATTTTTTTGCAAAGAAAGAATTAATTAACGAGTAAGGTAGGTAAATGTAAATTGCTGTTATTGTTGACTTTTTAAAATTGTTTAACTTTACCAAAATGTAACTACTAAATTAATGAAAAAATTCTTGAATATTATTTTGGATTTAAAATAGCTACAATGGAACTCATGTAATTGGAATTCTCAGGTGGCTATGACATTTGTCCGAATTGCATGAATTTTCAAATTATAATAACGATTTTTTGCGAAATTTGTTTTGAAGGGAAAAAGAAAAAAATGACACTTAATATTTCGACACTGTCTTTGTTTATAATATGTAATTGGCAAATAGTAACTAAGAACTAAAAATAGAAAGTTTACACTTTCCATCCTCTAAGCCAACCATATGATACTTGAAAATCTTTGCAACCAAAATTAAAGTGGTCCTCAATGGTCACTCTTCGAAGTGGTACTCTGTAAATTCTGGTGTCCCTCAAGGTTGTGTTCTTGGACACACTCTTTTTATAATTTACATTATTGATTTGCTTGATAGAATTTGAGAATTTGCCTGGAATTTCTGAGAGGGCCAACAGTTTTGTTTGATTTAGACGATTTTTTTTTTTCTAACTATAGGAGTTTGAATTAATTTAATTAGTTAATTGAGTTTTACTGCATTTTCAAACGGACACTGAAATACAGAATGAGAAAATCCTAGCGGCGCTTCCCCATCATTTTAATTAAATACCGGGGAACACAGTAATGTAATAAAGTTGGCAAATTGGACGCATAAAGCATACTTACTCGTTCTCTTGTAACCTTTAAAAAACTTTCTGTTGTGTTATTCAAAAACTTTAAACACTAACCAAACGATAGTTTTTTCGATTTAAAGGATTAACTTGTCACATAATATTAAATTAATAACAGTTTCTTTTGTTCTTTATTTATGTGTTTTTACCTAGTTACCAGTAACATACATTGAGTGGATTAATTTTTGCGTGGATAAAATTTCGCATCCACACTTGGATTAGAATAAATTTTAGGACAACCAAAGATTTAATTCGAGAAATTCTTCTCATTTAATTTTTAACGATGAGAAATTTATTAAAAGAAAAAATTAAATAATAACATTTTTGTGACACCGATTTTTATATGCATGTGACACCGATTTTTATATGCATGTGACACCAATTTTTATATGCATGTGACACCGATTTTTATATGTATGTTACACGATTTTTATCACAAAGCTGCCTGATTTGGTTTGGATAATTAAAAAAATATTTGAGGTAAATAGCCGTATTTCATAAGTTCTTACTGTACAAAAAAAGTGCAATAAATCTTTTTTTTGATGAGAAAATCTGATGGAAAATCAAATAAATAAAAGATGGAAAGTCAGAAGACAAATAGTCACATTACAAAATATTCTGAAGACAATTTGATTAGAACGCAAGTATCATAAGAAAAGCAGTAGGAAAACAAGATGATTAGATATAATATATGGGATGACAATACGATCAGAAGATAAATAGTTGGAAGACGTAATGTCGGATGACAAAACTTCAGAAGATTTACGTCTGTCACAATTGGCATGTGTGGTCAATTACTCAGTTGATGTTTTTGCTAAAGGGTGGATTAAACAAAATTATTTTCTAGTTAGGGCTTACTTTTTGTAGAAAATTTCTTTTCAAGAAGATAGGCTTTTAATTTAATTTCAGAAATTTAACCACTTATAAAAAATAAACCCAAAATAAATGAAATCTAAACAATTTTGGTATCGATAATAATTAGAAAGTATAACGACAGGGGCGGATCCACGGAAGAGTAGCGGTTCTTTTTGCGTATATATTATTTATTATTATTTTCAGCGTAACGCCAAAGAATTTTTTTCCTTTTTTTTTTTTTTTTTTTTTTACGAACTCTCCATCTAATTACCTT